>OY856411.1:44900000-45127500 GCA_963693085.1 Alisma plantago-aquatica
TCTCAATGAATGTGTAATTAACTAGCTACTCGCGCGGGCATTCAATACATACTCTATATGTATACATATATATATACATACATATATGTATATATATGTATACATATACACACACACACACACACATATATATATATATAGATACATACATACATACATACATATATATATATATATATATATATATATATATATATATATATATATATATATATATATATATGACACACACACACAAGTCTGCAGTTGTCCTTATCAGTAAAGGAGTGTTCACAAAGGTGTTCTTCCTTGTAGTGGTGTCTAGGTTCCAAAGCCATCAATGAAATCTAGGAAGCTTTATTTTGTACATGTAGTTTAATAATAAAAATAAGTTTGACGATGACAACTTTGCAATGAGAATCCAAAAATAGTGCCAAAATTGATCTGAGAACCAAGTCAAAAACTTTCCAGTAGAATGCACACCTACTATTATTCTATCATCACTTCATTATAATAAAAGAGTCTAATAACTAGCACAACAAAGAGGGTATAACAACATATCCCTATCATATAGAATATAAGTAGGGAAAAAAGGTTTTCTATTACACACTATCAACTACCATTGGATCCTAATAGAATGCAAGAACCATTATTTCTCACTTATCCCTTAACATAATTAACTTATTCATTTTATGTCATGATTGAGACATATAATCATCCAAACAATATGGGAATAAATTGGGGTTTCCATCACTGGTAAGTTTACCACTATTTTGACATCACAAGACAAGATGAATGATAAATCAAATACCCATCTTTTTATTCACTAGGTAATCTAATTATACCACATAAATGAGAGAGATCAACTCTTAGGATCATGTGTTGAAATTCATATATTCTTTAACTATGTAATTGTATTTGTGACATTTCAAGATTAACTAGAATTCTATTCAACCCCAAGATTGTGAGCATCAGTCAAAAATAAGTTGACTAGATCCATGTTTAAAGGAAAGGCATGTCCTATCATAATAGATCTATTTTATGTTATCACATAGCTAAGACAAAAATATCACATTTCTAAAACTTACATCAGGGTTTTGCATATTTCATCCATGCATACTCAGTTCCCAAAGTGAACATATATAAAATGTGATACAAACAAAAAAGAAGCAGTTAAAGGTGAGATTACAACTAAGCCTATCTATGAGTGATCAAGACCACCTATGGTTCATGATTTTAAACTATCTTACCACATAACATGATATCAGAATCAACCATGGGAAGAGTCAACTCATACATGGTAATGAGTTTACCATCATAAAATGGTATATGTGATTAGGGTTACTAAGGTAGAGTATCCACAAGATAAATAGTTTGGTGTGTAGAAGTGACCAAATTTGTTAAGGATTTAAAACCTCATTGGTATTCCATGACTAAGTAATAGATATAACAACAACCTTTATATAGGGTTGCTTGTTTACCTAACATGGGATACCTCCAAATTGTCAACTCATTGACTCCATAGGCTCTGATACCATAAAGTAAAGATGGAACCAAATTGGGATCTAGTCTTTACTAAATGGATAAATAAAACCATAATATTACAAATATAAAGGAAAGGATAGATTTCATTTATTTTCCAAATAATATATAAGCACAATATCATGATAGTTAAAAGAAGAGGAGAATAACTATTACAAAGTTACAACCTATTTCATATAAAATTGTTCCTCACCATAAAAGGAAGTACTATAAACAAAATGGGTACAACTAATATTACATGAGACCAACTATAGAGGAAAATCTGACCATTCCAAGAAATCCTAATTTCCACATCCTAAAAATGATCTTCCTAAGTCATTGTCATCAAAGTGTGCTACGCCTGGGTAGTTTTGGGAATGATACCCAAAAAAATGAAACAAAACATTATGTGTCATAACATCATTTGAGTATGTGCATATATAATATTTAGACTTGTTTAATTTATGTAAGTATAAAAGTGTGGGGTCTCATTCAAGAAAGGGATACTAGAAAGTAGGTAAGTTTTAGTAAGTATAAACAACAGAATGAGGCATTCAGAGAATAATAAAACATCATAAAGTGTCTTTCCATTAATCATTTCATAACATCACAAATAAAATAATTGAATGTATATATGAGATAGACGAGATATGTTATATAGGGCACTAACACCATTGGACCATGTCCTAAAAAAGGTGGGGTCTCATATAGTTCAATGAAAGTTCAATTTCCAAGTAGTATGTCAATGGGTCTCATATGTGTTATGTTCAATAAAATTCGATAAACAATTTGAGGAAGTACAAATTTCCAAATGGTATAATAGGAAGACACAAATAAAAGCATGACAGACTCATTATGGGAAATATTGGTTTATGATCGTATAAATGCCCAAATTAAAATGGAAGTTGTACATACCTAGTCTTCATGACTAATGATTAACTTATTAGATATACTTGGTTCCCAAAGCCGAGTATGCATACTATAAAAACATTAGGTGTGTTAGTCAAACTAAAAGGAACATATCTTCACATTCCCAATATATTTATATATATAGGTCATACCCAAATCTTGATCACCTAGGCATATTAGGGAATTTAGTATAATTAGGTAAGCACATGATCGTTTAGATATGTAGTGTACTTCTAATATCCATATTTAGGAACATAAGTCCATGTTCATCTATGGTACATATATGGGTGTGTTATAATATGTTTTTCCCTCAATTTGAGTCTCTTAATTTTGTTTTCTTTATATATACATATTTATTTAAATTGATATATGTGTTCTCAGTTACTCACACGTGAAGGAATTGATATGTATTTTATATATTACATCTTCTAATGTTCTTCTCATTGTCTATTACATAAGGTATCATTTGTTGGACTATGAGCATGTCCATTCTACATATATACATATACAAATAAGCTAGTAGTTCTCATGCTACATATATTCTAATTCCTTACTTGAATGAAAATATGCATATATAACTCTTTATATGAATTAGATTAATGTAGTCCAAATAATATGTCAATATAAGTAAGTTTTTCAAACTCTAGATACACTATTATTATACTTATAAAATCGATCTTATATGTATGTTCTCTTTGTTCACCATCATCAATGCAGAAAACATACACTACTATGGTATTAGTAGGTGTTATGGACCAAATACTCTAATTCATAATGTCTTCTATAAATAAGGTCCTTCTTATTTTATAATCTTTTAATTACCATGTTCTCGCGTTACAACAAAATAGGGCAAGGGTCAAGGCTAAATCCTTGACCACAAATACATGAATCCCTAACACAAACTTGTTGGTCAGGGCCTGGACCTAACCATTGTTCCTTGAGTAGTGTCTTGGTGACCATAGAGTTTAGGTCATGGCCATCCCTTAGCAGAATGATTTAAAAACCTTGAACCTTTCACATAAAAGATACATCATTATGGCCCTAGAGATAAGTGTTTACTCAAGGATGAGGCCTTTGGGATATAATTTAGTTTTTTTTATAATTGTACATTTTATATCATTAGATTTAATTTCATTAATGTAAAATAGATACATTTAGAAAAGGGTAAATTCTAGTTTTTTTTAAATTCATATATGTATATATTCATTTTCCAAACACATATAATGTTTTTCATGAAGCATACACACATAATTACTATTCCTTCAAAAATAAATGTATGAAACATTCGAGTTAAATTGTATCATATTATTTTAATGTTTTGTTGTTGTTAACACTCATTGCAATAAAGATCAAAATAGTAACTTTGCAACAACCTCTGATGTATGTCATTTCATTAAGTAATGGTTGGTGACTTTATATGTTGTTGCTTTCACTGCTTCCACCATGAGGGTTGTCTCTATTGTGATCATTACTTGGACCAGGAGGACTATCTCACTTATCATGCACATGCATAGAAATCAAATGTTAGTATACTAAATAAATTAACAAATAAGTGGTAGATCTGTAAGATAACTAATGTTGTTGATTCAGACTAAAATTTATAAGGAACACAAATTCAAATAAGTGTAACCCATGTTACTATTTGGAAGTCATTTTTGATAAAAAAAATAATATTCATATTTTCTTTTCCAAGTCAAATTTAAATATACCAAACAAGTAAACTAGTTCATCACATGCTACTAGACAGAAGCAATGCTTAAAAAATAATGTTTCATAAATTAGTCCATCAAACCCTACTTGTTTGAACAATGAAATGTAAGCATTACTGATGGGGTTCAAAAATTGTGGGCATACTTGATTACTAGAAGGCCTAATACCTTGATATGAGTAAGAATATCCATTGCACATCAATCCAAATGGCGCTTGTGAATTGCTTCCCACTCTAATTAAATAGTGTACACATAATGGACATACAATTTATATATGTAATAAGATCCTTTCTAAAAGTACCAACTACAACATATCATACCTGATGAGATTGTTGTGAGTGCGATGGATACATCTCCATGTATGGGAAGCCAATGACATGGGGAAACCACATATTTGATTGGTCCTATTAGATCATTTAATGTGTGAATTACTTAGTTACTAAGACATTGGTTTAAAATGAGGAATGTAGAAGTGTACTTGCATATTAGATGGTGTTGTATATTGATCCCATTGATTAGTATTGGCTCTTCCTATTCCCTAGAGAATAAATTTCAAGTTAAGAAAATATTATGAAATATAATCTGTCTTAATTTATATCATCTTACTTGTAATATGGAAAAGATGGATTTAAAGCACTCATCACTCTTTGAGACATTTCACTCATCATCTTTTAGGACATCTAATCTATTAACTCTCTTGTTTCTTTTCTTGATTCTTGCATCTCACTTTGTACAATCTCAACAATTTCCTATTAATGTGTTATAAAGTTAATACTATTGTAGTTTTCAACAAAGATAACCATATGTTTTAACATTATAGTTCAAAACATTCATCTTATATGTTTTATTTTCCTCCCATGAATTTTCATTTTCAACACTCAAAGATACACCCCATTTTCCCATGTTATCATGTCCAATACCAACCGATCGAGTGCGCATGGTTTTAAAAGGCTTGATAACATGAAGAATAGCTTCATTCTCTAGATCTTTAGTACTAGTATTGTATCCTTCACCTTGTAATTCACAACTTTTATATTTATATTAATCCATAACTTGTTACCAAAATGTTGGGAGTATAAGCATGTCACTGTTTAAGGAATCAAATCCATACAAATGTAGTTATTTTATACCTACCACAACATTTAAATCATTAGCATAAGATGCTTCTGATAAATCTTATTTACTTATGGTGTTCCCAAGTTGTATCTCCTGCATTATCATAATATGAATTTTATAGAATATGATACCATACGTAAAAGTATAGGGATACATACAATCATTTTACCAGATGCTGACATTTTCTTACAAATGTCTTTGTTCCAATGCAATGATTAATATTTTTTCTTTGATCAGTTAGCTTTGTTCTCATCAGCAATCTCCTAAATTTTGAAATCAAACATGTTACATATTCATAACTAATACGTGCTCATAATTGAAACAAATGATTTTTACTTGTGTCTTAAGATTACTCCACTTCTCAACCAACTGCATATATTGATCATGATCAATGTGAGGGTTCTTTGAAATTTCCTCCTTCATGGTGTCCATGTCATTTTGATATTTGGACCAATATTATACCTTCAGCTCAACCCTCCATTTAGTTATACTATAATTAATTTGTGCTCACACCCTTTCCCAACCCTTGACATTGCCCCTTAATTCAAAATCAACCTGCATAAATAATATAAAGTTAAAAACATCAAAGTAATTTAATGTTTATATAAAATTCATCATGCACATATTGTGTATGAATTGAGTATCTCTATGGTGGTCATTGTATCATCAAATCTGGATTGAGGCATTTGAGGTTGATAACAATCAACATGCCAAATACCCGAATTTTGAGCTAATATGCCACACATCAAGCTTAGATATTTTCGTTCATCTCGAAGTTCAAATCCTTTTTCATCAAAAACCACCATATGTATTTGACCAGGTTTTGGCTTAATCTTTGCCATGAAATTAGGACCTTGATGCACGTAAACCACATGTATCAAACACATGTGCACGTAATGAAATAATATAGCCCAATGAGGCCGAGATATCAAACACGGTAAAACATAAGTCCTGAAACTACTACTAATGATGACCTGATTAGCTAGACCGAAGGAAAAGGGTGGTTGTTGATTAATTAACTAAACTGTAGGAATTAAAACTAAAATTACTAGTTGTGACAATAGAATGAATGGGTTCCTTAAGATTATGGTTTCACTATAGTTTATATTGCAATTAACACTATTCATTAACATTCAATTTTTCTAATCCTAGACCAAGGGGCCTGTAGAAAGAATCACCCACTCTCATAGTGTGATTCACTATCTAATCTAATACAAATCTCTCTCTCATAGAGATTTAGTTAGTAGTTAGGTGCTTTAATGATACCTCTGGGATATTCCCTTCACAACCGTAAGCCTTCTCTCGAAGCATGATCTAGGTTGTGTACATATATGACCTATCCAACCTTTAATCCCTCTCTCAAAGAAAATATCAGTCTAATAAATTAGATACGGTGATCAAGTATAGAAAAATCATGAAGCAATTGTAGAAATATGTCTGGAAATCAGGGAAACATAAACGTTAACACATAATTGTCAATTACAATACAAAATCAGGCTACTCTCGGGTCCTAAGGAACAAAGGGGATTAGCCTCGCATGGATTCCATTATCATACATGTGAGAGAATAAAGGAAGACATGGGAAATATTAGAAAACTAAAGTAAACCCTGAATATGCTGGTCCGAATGACTTCCTCTAATGAATGGAGCAATTTACTATTTTTCAACTAAAAATTTGTGACCGGAGGTGCCCGAATCTTGTAGAACATGACCTTCTTCTCTTCTTTCTCCTTTCCAGTCTCTCGACTATCATGTAATGGAAAAGAACATGAAATCTAGGTCCGACCGCACTCCCCCTTAGTCATAGGATTGACTTTGGACGTCATTAAGTCACAACCATCAGATAAATTATGATCTTTAGTCTGGTCTAATCATGACAATTTAGTACCACTGATAGGGTTTCAGTAGTATTGATGCCTTCTTAAATTCATGATCCCATGTAAACTATCAGTACCACTGAGTCCATGCTGGTATCATCAAAATTATACCTGACATTCCTTGTTGAATTTTCAGTAGAAGTTAGAACCACCGACTTTGGCGTCAGTGGCACCGAGATATTTTTAGGGTGCTCCTATTGGAATTTTGATAGTACCAATTCCTGCATCGATACTAATGAGTTACTTTGATTCATCTCTTTATCCAATGTCAATACCAATGATAGGTATGTCAGTGGCACCAAGCTGATGCATTTCTTGTCAATTTACCTGAACTTTAACAAGGAAGAATATAAACTCCCAAATATTGATAAATTAGTAGCGGAGGAAGAACTAAGAGCTATCCAGTTGGCGATGACTATTTGCAAGGAGATTTTTTTTACCCATGTAGTTATTAAGACTAATAGTTCAATTGTTGTCTCGACTCTTGAAGATCATGTTGACCACATACCTTCTTTCAAGCCATGGGTGGAACCCATCAAACACGTGTAGACGATCTTGAGGATGTGCAAGTGGTGAAGGTAAATAGGAAGCACCCGAGTCTAGTTGACTCCCTAGCTAAACACCACCTTAAACTTATAAGGAAGACCATATTTATATGGATCCTCCTCTTGACCCGATTTGTCATCCCCTCCCTTTCCTTATGTGTAATTATAGAAGTTCTAACAAAATTATTTTCTCAGTAGGAACTGTATGTAACTTTTCTATTAGTCCTTCTAGAGGAGGGAGTGTTGAATAAGATGACCTCTTGACTTCTCCAAAAACAAAATAAAGCAGTCAATACAGAACAATAAAAATAATGATTATTTGATGCAATTAAGTGTCACAAACTGATAATAATAATTCATTACAAATAATATCAAACTAAGACATAAGTGCACAAAATGCATCGTAAAACAACATTTGAAAAGTGACAATTAATCAGTGCATCAAAATCCCCTAGCTTAAATGTTTCTCATCCTCGAGTAACAGACCCTCAGATCTGTTTGAGATGAGTCAGCATAAGGACAAAGAATATAAAATTCATTTCTCAACTACCCCACTTGGTGGTCCCAAACCAGACTTTAATGACCACTAAATAATTATCTACTCTCAAGAGGCCAAAATATTCATTTAAGATGTACACCCTTAGATCAGTGAGAACTATTAATAGAGAAATTAATATCATAGTCAATCAGGCATTTTCTTGGTACATCATGTGATTTCCTACATACATTGCTCTTTCCTAACTACCAAACTAATTGAAAGCAATTCTCCTTATAAGAATGAATGATGAGATCGATCATATTTGTGGCCTACCATTAAGAGCAATGGATGGAATCAAGTAGGTGTCTTATGAAGAATCACAAGTAACTTTGAATTATTTATGCAAAGATAAAGCATGATGAACCTAAATATGAAGAAAGTGAGTAAATGCTTGAATCTTAATGCCTACTATTATGGCTGAATTACTTATGCACTGAAAGCCTCATCAGATGGATGAGAATGAACACAATAATACATCATGTAGTTGTTTCGTCTCCTTTTAATGAAAAATTCAAAACCGAGTTTAGGGCATCCTTTCTCCCCTCTTTATTTCATAGAATCTTATTTTTCTTTTTTTCTCATTGGCCCACTGTTCTATCATGATTAGAGAGTATGCTTGGTCTTCAATAGAACACATCACATCTTTATTTTTTATTTTTTTAGGGCTATGGATGCGTATCCCTAAAATCTATTTTTAGAAGAAAGCAACACAGATACATGATGTAAGAATGTATGATGCAAAAGACATGAAATCTACATGGATTTGTTATGAAACTAATTTATATGCAAATATTTTTTGTAACTAATTCAATACAAGGAATATAACTTGCATGTAACCTATTATATTATGCAATGTAATTGAGAGGAAACAATTCAGGTTGATCATCTTAAGGTGGTGGATCAAATGTATGAAAAGCAGATTGAATCACATGATTAAGAGACAATTCCTTTCTTGAACTATGATATGTCCCTCTACTATTAACCTGTTTACATGGTAATGTTAGGATTCCTGTCTAAAACTGTAATTTAAGGTCCCATTAATGTTTTGGTCAGTTCAGGCTCAAACCCCATCATAATTGACAATTCATGGATAATTAAGACTTCCACTCATATTAAATGTGCTTAAGCTGACTTACCCATACACTTCCTCTACATTATGCTGCCTTAAGAATTTGCTACTAAGACAATTTTTATTTTCAATTTTTAAATTTCATTGCACAAATAGAAGGGACATTCCATGATGACAATGACAGAAATCATGCTTCTACTACTCCAATGTTAGACTAGGTAGATGTGGATCCTAAAAAGAACTCTGAATAATAATACTAAATAGAGAATAAAAGATAAAGTCATTCCAAAACCCCCCCTAAGCTTGAACTTGACTATGTACTCATAGTTAAAATCCAATCAAAGAGGTGGAATAGTGGTACCGATCAATATGGTGGTGGTTGTGGCATGTTGGGATCATGAGGGTAGAAGGTGCCCTGGAATGTCGAGGGTTGTTGTGGAATCTCTAGAGGGTGTGGGTAGTTGCTAAAATACCCTTGGCTATAGTAGTTGTTGAAGAACGACATGTTGGTTGTTCTCCATCGGTCGAAGGTGAGCATAAAAGTTCTCTTGGTTGGCCAGGAGAAGATGCTCATTCTCAATTGATACAGTTGCCCTTGGACATCTTGAATGCCTGCCAATATTGTTGTTTGTTACTAATTCCCTTGTTGGATTTCCTATAGCATCCCATACATACGTGCCATGGAGTATGGATCTTCATTTTGGGTAGGTGGTGGTGTAGTGGAGCTAGAAGCTCCACATCCTCTAGAAGGATTGTAGATGACTCACCGTTGTGTGAATGACATGCATGCCTCCTCCTCCTCTTCTTCTACTTCTTCCTACCCCTGCTCATTGTTGTCTTCTTCTTCTTCCTCTTCCTCCATTGCATCTTCTCATATCCACCTCATGTGCCTCATCCCTCATAAGGTGAAGATGGGGTCAGGGAGTTCCCTTTCCTGCCATTGGTTCTTGACTGTACATCAAGCATACACCTTCCCATGATGCTTGCTGAAAAGGTGTGCTCACTTGAAATGTTTGAAGTCCAACTTTAAGGAAATCCTCAAAGGGTTAGAGGTGGAGAGGTCAACGTTGAGATGCATATCAATTAAAGTGATGAGCCCTCTAAGATGGATGGGTGGATTCCTCTACACGAGCCACTTGACCACCAACATGTGATATAGGAAGAAGGAACCACGGTCGATCATCTCCTCTCCTAGGGTCAAGAATTCCCAAAGGATGAAGAGATCCAACTTTTTCACCTTCCCCTGTCCCTAGATGGACTTGGAGAAGATCTGTTGGTGATGTAGAAGTATAGAATTTGATCCAATGAATCCTCAATGTCCATGATAGAGTTCTAGTGACAGTTGATCATGTAGCCCTATGGAAAATCTATCAATAGCCTCCACACTCACAAGTAGTCGAAGCCGCTGGTGGTGTAGCATACCTCCCCAATAGGCCACCCGTAGATGACATTGAATTCTTCCAGCATCAAGTAATGAGGGGTGTTAAAGGGGAAAAACTTCACCCATCCCTCCTTCCATCCTTCCCCATGATCGGGTATGCAGTAGACCTCCAATGAGCTAGGAACTCGCAGGCGATCTCCTAGTAGGTGGTCCAATCACCAAAGTAAGGGTGATCACCCACCATGCCTTATCCAACATAGAACTAGCGGAGGCTCTTAGTGAAGACTTTCATGGCGAGGAAGGCACTATCTAAATACCATGTCAGGACTAGCTCCCTCTCCATCCAAATGGTGTATATCCGCCTTTGGTCATTGTTGACATGTGCAATATGTGCCAATTTTAGAACCATCATCATAGCACTTGCCACTGAGGCAACATACCTTCATGCCGCCATTGATCTGAAATAAGAAAGAGATGGAGGTGAGAACTTGGGGAAGACTCTAATCTCCTAGATGCTCTGTCACTACTCTTCTTCCAGACAAGGCGGTGTGGTTATGATTGAAACAATTACCACACCCTTCCTTTTATATTTGCGATCAACCATCAAGCCCCACGTCGGTACCAATGACTCCTCTCCTGCTATCCGATTGAAGTCGATATCAAGCATTGATACCGACGCTTCTCATTCATTGATCTTGTATCACGTAGATTGCCCTGTGTAGGTAGTACCAATGCACATTGGTGGTACCAAATTTTGAAATTGCATGTCGGATCAGTACCACCAACTGTTGGATGAAGATGATCTTGTTCATTGATTTGTGCATCCACATATTCTGTATTTTTAAGTGTCGGTAGCACTAATTGATGTCTCAGTGGTACTGAGCTGCTTTTTGCTCGTCCCTATTGAAAGGTGTCAGTGCCATCAACTTTATCTGTAGCGAGCCATTAATATTATTGATACTTTCAAGAAGCCGCTCGGTGACATGATCCTGGAGTGTTTTGTAGGTGTCAGTGCTATCGGATTTTGTGTCGATGGTACCAAGGCTGCACATTTATTGTGGCCTATCACTGCAAGAAATCGGTACCACCGTCCTCCTTGTCTGTGGTACTGAGTGAATTACCAGACATCCCTATTGAGAACTATCAGTGCAACTAACTTTCTTGTCGGTGGTACCAAATTTTTAAAATCGAACCCCTGTTGATTTTCTTTATTGTGTTAGTGGCATTGAAAGGGTGTCAGTGGTATCAACTTTTCTACTTCCTACACACCAAACAAAACTGACCAAGGTACCTTTTTACATTAAAAGTAATAAATGCAAACTATAATAATTAAAATTACTAACACAAATGTAGGGAATAAAATCCTAAAGAAAACCAATATTGACACTCATTTCAATAAGTTCAAGGAAGTTATGAAAAAGCTTCATGTTGATATACCCTTTCTAGATGCACTGGCTGAGATACCAACCTGGACGAAATATTTGAAGTCACTCCTGACAAGGAAATATATAACTAAAGAATACGAGACAGTCAAGTTAGCAACACCCACTTCAGATATTATACAGAGCTAGATGCCAAAGCAGAAGAAAGAAATTGATGTGGTCTATTATCGCACTAATAAGGAAATATATAACTAAAGAATACAAGACAGTCAAGTTAGCAACAACCACTTCAGATATTATACAGAGCTAGATGCCAAAGAAGAAGAAAGAATTTGATGTGATCTATTATCGCACTAACAAATTCACTCGGGGTTGAAATCCCAAAGTTTTTACCAAAACCTTGTGCAATAATACCATCCGCAAGCGGACGGGTCTTATCGCAGTATAGTTAAGGATCGAATCCCAAAAGACATTGTTTTTAAGAATCTTATACTAGTCGAATCTAGTTGAATTAAGACTAATATTTAGAACAAAGGTTGGTTTCAGGTTAATTAGACTAATAGCAAGAAAGTAAAGAGTGGAATTAAAGTTGGATCTAGATTAATGATGGGGATCACTTGGGTGGTCTTGGGTTTCACCACCGCTACACATGCAAATATATCCAATCACAAACACCCAGGAAAGATATAACTATCCAAATAGAGCTGATGCGAACCCTCCGTTAGGATGTTTAGGTTCGCATAAGTATCACCTTAGGCATCGTATTTCTTGTCACCATCTGGATCATGCACTTACGACTCTGAAGATACAAATATCCAATTGAAGCTGTGGGCTCCCTATACAGGTGTTAGGCACACAGAAGCATCACCGTGGGCTAGATGGCTCGTCCCCTCACGGATCATACACTTATGACCTCACAAAATCCCATTTGATTTCTTGTCAGGGAGTCAACTGCGTTAATCGACATTCAAATCCTACATATTGAAGTTCTCGGAACATAGGAATGAACAAGATAAATCCAAGTAGGTGATCAATCCACAAGAACACATCAACAATTAACAATGAAATGAAAAGTTACATACATGCCATGGAATGTTTAATAAAAGGACATAATAGCATGGGTAGAGGGGCTAGTCCCCACACCCTAGTGAAAGGAAACTACTCGCTCATGATGCAAGGAACAAAAAGAACATGGAGAGAGGGAAGATTCCACCATTAGCACGATGTAGAAGACGGTTGTAGCTCGGTGAAGATATGGTCTTCTATGCCACATCGGAGCAGATCTGGATTAGGAGTGAGGGAAACTGTGACAGATGAGGTAGGCCTTCTCACTCCACCTTCCTTATCTTCTCATCATTCTTGCTCATAGCAGGAGGAGTAGTCTTTGGATGTGTGTGTGGTGTGGATGATTGGATGGATGTGCAAGCCTGCCACAAGACTTGGCTGTAGAGATCGTCCTCCACCAGGGGGTCAAACGTGGATGCATGTAGCATGGTGGTGTTTGTTGATGATTAGGATCCTCCCAGGGGTTGAGCATGTGATCATGTAGCCTGGAGGCATCTTGGATCTGATGCCTTTGGGAGGCAGGTATGCATCAATATTTATAGAGTTGGCGGGTGGAAGGATTCTTCGATCTTGAATGGTCTTGGTGTCTTCACGATCTTTGGGATTGGTTTTCTTTACACGGTTTGGAAACTGTATACTCCTTCACAGTTTGGGATCGATAGCCATCCTCACGGTCTTGAGATCGTGAGGGTCTTCGCGTTCTTGAGACCACTAGGGTGTTCACGATCTTGAGAACCGATCAACTCCTTCACGATCTTGAAACCATGAGGCTCCTCTCAGTTTTGGAAAATGATCACCGTCCTCGTGGTCTTAGAATCGTAAGGAGTAGACTGCGAGGATAGTGGCCGTTGTGGTCTTGCGGGCATGGTATGGAGAGTGGGGGTGCGATCTGGGGCACTATCATGCTTGTTGTAGGTGTCGCACAGTCTTGAGACTGCTAGGGGCACGATCAGCTTGGAGAAGACAGTAAGGGAAGGCCGCGGGGGCAGATGGGTCATGTGGAGGCATGAGGTTAGGGTTGCAGGTGATTTATAGGTGTCCTTGTAGTATTGAAACCGCTTGTCGGCACCTCATTCTTAAGATCGTGAGTGTGCTCACGGTCTAAAGACCGCTAGGGCAGATCGTGACGGTGGTTGGGGATCACCACAGGTCGTGGTGAGAGGAAGATGATGAGGAGGCAGAGTTGCTGGTGGAGTGGAAGCATGTTCATGATCCTAGGATAGAGGCTTCCTCACAGTCGTGGAGCCGTGACGTCTCTCACAGACTTAGAATCGTCAAGCCCTCCAAATGGTCTGGAGACTGTGAGGAGGGTCGAAGACCACCAAACCGTGAGGATGGGATAAGGGTTGGGAAGGTGCTGTTGATGGTGGTTGTCATGAGGTGTTAAAGGAGGTGGTTGTTAGCTTCCAACTATGGAGGAGGTCGAGGTGTAGGAGAAGGTGATCGAGAGTGGAGGTGATGATGAAGGGTGGAGATGGAAGGTGGAGCCGCCAAGGTGGTGATCTAGGGTTAGAGAGAGGGTCTTGTTGACGGTAGGCCCTAGTTGAAGATTCGTCATCATTGTGACCTGCATGAAATTCAAGTAAAACCTTAGTTAATGAGCTTGATAATCCAATCAATAAAGCAAGATTGCGCATTGCAAGATTTAGGAGATAAAAGTGAATGTATTGAGCCGAATTTGGCCCAAGATGGTGACTAAATCATGAGGAATTATGGATTCATCAAAAAACCCCATACTTAAATGTTGCTCATCCTGGAGTAACACAAAATCTAAAATAGTCGCCAAATGAATACTTTCAAATAGTGTGATTGCCTCCTCTTCACATGACGATTGCTTCCTTTCTGCTTAATATGATTAAACATCTCAACTTCCTGAGATCATCAAAAACATCTTACCATATCTTCGTTTCTAAGCTTGTTTTCCAACATCACTTCCTCCTCACTTTTTCCAATAGCAAGTATTTCTAAGAGTTTTGTAAGAGTCCAGAGAAGCTTGCAGAACAACAAGTGTGCACCTGATCTGACATTGGTGTTTTTCAGGATAGTGGAGGCATTCATTTTGCCAGTAGGTAGAAATGGAGTGAAGGGTGGTATGGGAGGAAGAAATAAATCTCTCCTCTATTCGACTCGATATTTTTATTATTTGGTTGCAGTTTCATTGACTGCAACTCTTATTATTGATTTTTTTGTGTGCAAATCTCTCCTCTATTCAACTCGAGATTGCATTTTTGTGTGCACATTGACATATTTTCTTGGTGATACACCCCTATTACATAGCGAGGGGTATGGAAGAAGGGAATAAAGAGAGAGAGAGGGTGTGCCACCATGAACTTAGGGTTTGGCACTATATTGGCTATTTTTGTTTCTTTTTTTATGGATGGAGGGGTAAGAAGATCATATAAGAGGTGTAGAAAAGAGTTCAGATCAGAATGCAACTTGATTTACAATTCAGTGCACCAGGTCATTCTCTTTATCGTACTCTGCTCAAATAATGACTTGATGAGGATCTGGTGGAGATTCCATGCTATTGTTCCACTAGTCAGTTAGGAAGCAGGGCATGTTTGATCCCTATCAGTTCTACAAACACTTGCCATTTTTGCAGAAGGATCATGATGTTAGAATTCATAAGATTCACAAGATGATTTCAATCACTAGGCTAGTTTCTGAAAATGGTCCTCTGAAGGATTTACTTCGAATAAAGAGGGTGTAATGATTCAAAATGCATAGAGAAGAGAAACTAGCCTGCTAGGCAAAGGCTTTTATTGAAATAAAAAGTGTCAAAATTTCATCAAGTTTCTATATGATTTACTTTGAAAACTTCAAAATATTGAAATTTTTTGAAAAAATTGCTCAAAATTACAATGATGAAATCTTAAGTCTAAAACAGATAGGAGTGGGTGTAAAGTAAAGTACGTACCACCCATCCTCCACCCCAAACTTAGAAATTTGCTCGTCCCGAGCAAACTCTAAATCCAAGATGGAGGGGGGAAATCATGCCGGTTGGTCCACTAGATGTGGTTGCATTCCTTTCGCTGATGTGTACTCCATCTGAAATCTCAAAAATGAAAATTATCAGAACTTAAGATTGCATCTTGCGATGTAATATCTACTAGGGGCAAAATTTTCTAATTCAAAACTAAAAGGAAAAGCAAAGTTAAGGACCGGGTTGCCTCCCGACAAGCATCTTTGTTTTATGTCGTTGGCTCGACTTGATGATATCGTCACCATGGTGGGGCTCTAAGTGAAGCTTGGGATGGATTGTCATATTCTTTTGGTGGTTTCTTTCTCAACCATCCATTAATCTTTGATTTGATTATGGCCTCTTGTATTCTTCCCCATACGGAGCGACCATTGTCAGAACATATTGGGAAACAACCTGAGTTATGTTGTATTGTTCTTTGTTTCTCAATTGAAGGTGGAGAATAGTTGTAGGGGATCTGAGTGGCCTCATTGATGGTGTAGTGATGATGAGGCGTGGAGGTCAAGTTCATTTGCTGATGCACTATCCCTTCATCGTAGCAATGCTGGTCACTGATGGCTATCAGATATGGATGCGGGGGTTGGTCTTGGTAGAAACTACAATCCAGACCCAAAGAAGGACCAATATGTGTAACAACAGGGCCGGGAGGTGTCTCCACCATAGTTGCCGGTATTTCTTTTTTCTCTGCATAGACCGGTTCACTCTCAGTCTCCTTTTCATCATGATCCTCTTATGAGGGAATAACAGATTTTGAGGAAAGGACTCGCTGCTGCATTTTAATAAATTGATTAGCATAGTCAACAAAATACACCTCTTCTTCTGTAGTGCATTCTTTTGCACTTTTGGATGCATAGAAATCAAAAGATTGGTTACCCACTCTTAGGGTCAAAATTCCAGCTTCAACATCAATTAGAGCTCTAGTAGTGGAGAGGAAAGGTCTTCCAAAAATGACGGGGTAGCGTGGATTCTCCTTGATGTCCATAACTACAAAATCACACAGGACATATAGATTCCCAAGCCTTATGGGGATGTCCTCTATGATGCCAACTGGTTTTGTCATGGAGGAGGAGTCATCAAGCTTGATGGACATTCTAGTGGGTGAGAAGTTAGTAAGGCCCAATCTATTACATAGGCTAAGAGGAATGATGGAGATGCTAGCTCCAAGATCAGCTAGACCCGGTCGGTTGATGGAATCACTTATCGAGCAGGAAATTCTGAAAGAGCCAGGATCCTTACGTTTGTGAGGCACCCTATCCATAACTAAATCTGATGATGTTATGACCCCACCTCCTGATAACCCCCAATTAAGGGAGACCGAGAAGTCGAAGCTGCACCCATAACTTCCAGATCCAAGGTTCGACAATTAACCAAGAATAATTATCAAATTTTAACAGACTATACTGAAAAGATGTAAGAAAATAAAATTTGCATACCTTTTTGAAAACTTTGATCTCTAAGATTCTATCCACTTAAGGAGTCTACTCTAACTAATCCTCCTTGTGTTTTACTTCATGCATTTCACAATATGATGATTTACTATTTGTCCTTTTGGCTTGCCCTAAAACGCCGACAAACAAAACGTCGGTCAGCCGAAGCTGGTATGTGGGGGAAATAATAATCATCCAATTATCTATAACAACGTAATCATTCAATTAGTCATTTATCAACCAAGATTACATTTTCAGCCAAACTACTCAATCCATACCTATCCACAACTCTGTGTTGTCCCTGTAAGGACTTATATGGTACCTCTGTAACGGTAGAGTCGCATGGCACCACCCAAAGGTATCCCAATATCTAACTCACTATGACTTTATGGACCTACCCTCTAGGCATCCATATACTAAGTCATTCATGACCTGATGGACCTACCCTCTAGGTAGCCATATACTAGGTCAGCCATTACGACACAAAGGGGACCAGGATCTGAGCTAGAAGGCATATACATTATGTGATAGTCATAGTCACTTTATAATTGCAATATGAACATCCAAACAGTTTAGTTGCATTCAATGCGATTAAACATCTGGGAATCCATCGGAAAACCTAAGTGGTTATTCATAATTAACCACATACCTGATTTGATGAGTCATGCAGATTATTCAACATATACTTCATGTATATACAATCAAGCCAATCAATAGATCGAAGCAAGTACTTCAATCATCACATAATTCCTGAAAAGAAAATGTACTCTATTTATCACACACTTTATCAAGAATCTACTTTATTGACTTGGATTCTCTTTCTAGGGTTTCTAATCCGCATTAAGATTTTATTAATATTCATTGGGGTCTCTTAGATCAATTTCTCAAACTTTATCCCTTTTAGGTTAACAAACCCTAAAATACTCTTTTCCATTTATATGAACCTTAATTGCTCAACTATTCATTTTAATAGTCTTTTATACCCAAAATGACTTAGGATCAACACATCCTTATTTATTCATGGATTTGAACCATTAAAACAATTAAAAGACATATTCTCCTAAATTAGGGTTTTCAAGCTCATTAATGCATAATCATGCACGAAACCCTAAATTAAGCCAATTATATAAAAAGATCATCTTTTCAGATCCTATTTTCACTTTTATTAACAACATGTTAATATCAGCTTGAATTATCCATTGAACAACATTAAATCCATCTATCATCAAATCTAAGGGTTTTTCTTTAATTAAATCATTAAAGATGATAACTTTATGCCCTTTTCAAATTTCAAGCATATTTATGCACATAAACTCTAAATTATACTAATCACGTGCAAAGTTCACTGGTACAGAAACAACATTCAATGTCACTTTTCTGGGCGTCGGTTATTTAGGAAAACCGACGCCTATAACATTCAGCGTTGGTGATGTAGGTCATCCGACGTCTATAGCCAAGACATGGGTACCGCTTTGCATTCAGCGTCGGCTGGATAACAAACAACCGACGCCTAAAATCGCCCGCGAAATCCAATTTTTGAGCGAAAACTTTTTGGCACATACAACGTCGATTTTTTACTAAGAAAACTGACACCTTTCTAAAATGAAAATTTGCGTGAAAAGTTCCAGCTTAGGTGTCGCTTATCCTTTAATAACCGACACCGATAATGGTTCCCGCCAAATTATTTAGGACAAAATTTGCCTAATTGGACATCGGTTGTTAAGGAACAACCGACGCCGAAGACTTTAGGTGTCATTTGTATTTGATAACCGACCCCTTTTACGAACTTAATAGACCCACGATCGATCGTATTTGTTCCCCTTTCCTGTTTCATTGTCTTCATCGCCCGCTAGCTGCTGCTTGATCGCCCGCTAGCTGCTTGCTGGTTCTCGCTGTCGTCGACGCTGCCTTGCCTCGCCGTCGCCGCTGACGCTGCTGCTGCTCTGCGCCGCCGTCGATGGTGCTACTGCTGCTGCTTCATCCTGCGTCGCCGCCGCCGCCCTAGCTCCATCCTGTGTCGCCGCCGTCGCCCGATCCTTCCTCCCTGCTCACACCCACCGCGCCATGCCACCTAGCTTCAGTCTGCTCTCCAGGTATTAGCCGTGCGTAGCCTATGTTCTTCTTTCTCCCTAGCTTTTTACCTACATGCAGCAAACACGCCTGTGGCTGTGTTGGCCTACCACGGCCGTGCTGGGCAGCACGGACGTTCTGGACAACACGGTCGTGCTGCCCAGCACGACCGTGGTAGGCCAACACAGCCACAACCATGTTTGCTATTGGTAAGGATATGAACAAATCTATATGTAATGCTTTATGTAAATTCTAGGATACGAACAAATCTTTTGCTTGCATATATTTGTGCTTCTAATCCTAATGCTTGACCTAATTCAGTAAATTTTCATGCATGTTGAAATAAGATTTAAACTTGTCCATTCTAGCATCCTAATTTGATTTGATTAAACCCTAACATTGATGAAACCCTAACATCAATTGTGATGAAACCCTAACATGTACATATCTATTATTGTGTTTGTTGGCCTAGAAAGTGAACAATCATTGTTCTTTATATTACTTGTACATTGGTATAAATTAGAATGAACAATCACTAAATTATATATTGTTTGTATGGAGTCTGGCTTCATTGTAGATATCTATTATTGTGTTTGTTGGCCTAGAAACCCGTCTAAGATTTACTCATTAGGAGTAAATCTTGGATGTAAATGTATACCATAATCTTGTCCTAATATATACTTGTTTTCTCTTTGATCATAGAATGGATAAATCATGGATGTCCATTCGCAATCCCTGCACCTCAGAGTTTATATCTGGTCTTGATCAGTTTGTTAGATTTGCTGAGGAACATAGGCAAAAACCTACAGATAGGTTCTACTGTCCATGTAGGCATTGCGGTAACAACTTGAAAGTCAACACTGGTGAGGAAATCAAAAGTCATGTCATGTGCAACGGGATTGTACAAGGCTATATAGAATGGCACTGGCATGGAGAGATTTCAAACTCAAAACCAGTAGATGTCGATAGCAGTGCTTGGGTGGAAGAAGAAATTGCCTCCGATGACGTAGATGTGAACGAACCAGTTCCAGTAGACATCGTTGATGCGATGCTGGATAGTTGTAGGGTAGAGCACACCGATCCACCTCCTATCTTTAGAAACATTGTGCATGATGCTGAGATACCGTTATACACAGGTTGTGCTAAGTTTACGAAGCTTAGCGCTGTGTTGAGATTGTATAAGTTGAAAGCTAACAATAGATGGAGCGACAAAAGCTTCACTGAATTGTTGACTTTGTTGAAAGAAATGCCTCCTGAAGGAAACGAGCTGCCAATCTCAACATACCAGGTAAATAAAATGTTTTTCCCAATGGTAATGGAGGCCAAGAAGATACACGCATGCCCAAATGATTGTGTATTATTTCAAAAGGACTATGTAGATTTGAAAGATTGTCCAAAATGTGGTGCGTCACGTTATAAATTGACGACTTCGGGGGAGTCCAAAATTGGTTCTCCTGCCAAGGTGTTGTGGTATCTACCTATAATATCACAGTTTCAACGCTTGTTTGCAAATCCGAAAGATGCGAAAAATTTGAGGTGGCATGCAGATGTTAAGAAAATTAATGATGGGATCCTACGACATGCGTATGATTCCCCACAGTGGAAGAAGATTGATCTATTGTACCCCCAATTTGGTGAAGAAGATAGGAATCTAAGACTTGGGCTTTGTACATATGGGATGAATTCATACGGGACATTGAGCAACCAACATAGCACTTGGCCAGTCATGATTGTTATATACAATCTTCCTCCCTGGCTGTGTATGAAAAATAAGTACGTTATGCTGTCGTTGTTGATATCGGACCCTAAACAACCTGGAAATGATATCGATGTTTATCTTGAACCTCTGATTGATGACATAAAGAAACTTTGGGCTGAAGGTGTGATGACCTATGATGCTTCAGGAAGAGAGACATTTCGTTTGCACGCTATGTTGTTTTGCACTATTAATGACTTTCCAGCATATGGGAATTTTTCTGGATCTAGTGTCAAAGGAGCTAAAGCGTGTCCTATATGTGAAAAAAACACTGATTCAATAAGACTAAAACATGGCGGCAAGACTATATATCTTGCTCATCGACAGTTTCTTTCAAAACTCCATCCGTATCGTAGGAAGCGCAAAGCATTCAATGGATGGAATGATGAACAGAGTGCACCTAAACCTATACCAGGCGATGTTGTTTATGAAAGAGTAAAAGACATTGTCAATGAATTTGGTAGAAAATCACAATGTAGTATGGCCACACAGAGTGACAATTCTTCATTCAAGAAGAAGTCAATATTTTGGGATCTTCCTTATTGGAGTTCTTTGACAGTCAGGCATTGTATCGATGTAATGCATGTTGAGAAAAATGTCTGTGATAGCATCATTGGTACTCTGTTAAATATACCAGGTAAGACTAAAGATGGGATAAAATCCAGACTGGACCTACGTGAAATGGGAATAAGGTCAGAATTAACAGAATTACGTGAAATGGGTAATAAAAGAACATACTTACCTCCCACTTGTTACACATTGTCTAGAACGGAGAAGAAAGCTTTTTGTGAATGCTTGGTAAATGTTAAGGTGCCACATGGTTACTCATCCAACATCTGTAGATTGGTATCAATGAATGATCTGAATTTGATAGGTCTTAAATCTCATGATTGCCACACTCTAATGCAACAAATATTGCCCGTGGCAATTCGATCTATATTGCCGAAGCATGTAAGGTTTGCAATCACCAGACTTTGTTTCTTTTTCAACAGTCTATGCAGCAAAGTTATTGACCCTGATACTCTCGATAATTTGCAAAGAGAAGTGGTTGTTACCCTATGTCAGCTTGAGATGTATTCCCCTCCTTCGTTCTTTGATATCATGGTACATCTTGTTGTCCACTTGAATAGGGAAGTGAAAATGTTGGGACCAGTTTTCTTGCATTGGATGTATCCCTTTGAACGATACATGAGCATTTTTAAAGGTGATGTTCGAAACCGTTATCGGCATGAAGGGAGTATTATTGAAGGTTATGTGGCGAGAGAGGTTATGAATTTTTGCAATAACTTTCTGAGTGGTAATAACACTCCTGTTAATGACAAGAATATTGAGGAGGGCAAAGGAATTTTGGGATCACGGGTGAAAGTAATCAGTTGTGAGCAGTTGGAACAAGCTCACTTGTATATTTTACACAACATGGACGAAGTGAGTGTTTATATCGAGGAACATACCAATTTCATCAAGAGACAATATCCTCGATCCAATTCAATGTGGCTTGCTAGAGAGAATAACAAGACATTTATTAAGTGGTTTGAAGATAAAGTCTTACATCAACTATCTCAAACACCAAATGATATTACAAAAACTATCAAATGCCTCACCTTTAAACCAAAACCGAATGTTATGTCTTATGAAGGGTTTGACATTAATGGGTTCACATATTACACAAAGCGCCAAGATGATAAGAGTGTCGTGCAAAACAGTGGGGTCACTCTTCAAGCGTCGACTATGTATTTTGCAAGTGCAAAGGATAAGAGTCCATGTGAAGCTAAAATGTCATATTACGGTGTCATTGAAGACATATGGGTGTTTGACTACATAGATTTCAGAATCCTGCTCTTTAAATGTAATTGGGTTGATAACACCAAAGGAGTTATAGTGGATGAATTGGGTTTCACTTTGGTGAACTTTGAAAAGATTGGCGAGAAGGGTGAACCATTCATATTGACATCACAGGAAAAACAAATATTCTATATCGATGATCCTGCAAATGATAAATGGTCGGTTGTTCTTCATGGTAAAAGACAGTTCATTGAAGATCCTATAGATGAAGAAGAGTACTATGATAAGTATGATGACTCCAGTCCATTCTCTGTTGGGTTGCCAACTCCACAAAATATTGAAGCTAATAATGACTTATATGTGCGCGGAGATCACAATGAAGGATTGTTAATTGATAAAAGATCACAATTTTAGAGGCATGTATGTTTATATTTTTTTATTGAAGCTAAATGTTTGCTTTTTTAATATCAATATCATTTTCAGATTTGATTTTTCATTATCTTCTAGTTAATACAAATGCTAAATGTTTGCCTTTTTCTAGTTAATACAAATGCTAAATGTTTGCCTTTTTTAAGTTAATACAAATGGGTGTTTTGGGTTTTCTATGTAAACGACCTTAGAACATCTATGTAATCACTTGTAATGATGAATTGACTTGTAAATTAGAAGAGAAAAATGATTGGGACAAATTTCACCAAGTGTTAATCACTTTAAATGCAAATTAGAAAATGGATTACAGGCACTTGGTCGGTCGAGTTTTCCTGGATTGAAACTCGACCGATCATCCTTGGTCAATTTTCTGAAGATTGCATCGGTCGAGTTGTGCACTCACAGAACTCGACCGATGCAATCTTTAGAAAATCGACCAAGGATGATCGGTCGAGTTTCAATCCAGGAAAACTCGACCGACCAAGTGCCTATAATCCATTTTCTAATTTGCATTTAAATTTATTAGCACTTGGTGAAATTTGTCCCAATCATTTTTCTCTTCTAAGTTACAAGTCAATTCATCTTTACAAGTGATTACATAGATGTTCTAAGGTCATTTACATAGAAAACCCAAAACGCACACTTGTAGACATTTTGACTTGAACTTGACCCATTCTAGGGCTTTGGATTTTAGATCATTTTTAGATTTGATGTTTCATTATCTTCTAGTTAATACAAATGCTAAATGTTTGCCTTTTTAATGACATTTTCAGATGGCTGACCATGATGAGCATGATGTCCATGATGAGCATGATGTCCATGATGAGCATGAAGTCCATGATGAGCATGCTGTCCATGACGATTATGGCGAGGATACAAATGTAAGTTCTAAAAACATATCCTATATTTCTATAAAATTCATTATCTTCTAGTTATGTCATATATCCCATATTTCTATATTGCGCTAATTCAGTGTGTTTATTTTTGTCAAATTTTAGGTTGATGATGCACATGTACCCACTGAAGCACTGGAGCAACTTGATGCACAGCACCAAACACTTAACAAGAAAAGGGGCATCACTCTGTTGAAGAAGTTAATAGCGCTAAGTGGTTGTGGATCCAAATTGGTTGTGGAGTTTGATAATGGAGGAAATGCAATTGGAGTGAACCGCAATAATTTTGTAAACTATCTTGGGTGTGTCACTCGAAGCCATTGTGGTGTTAAGTATGATAATTGGCATAAAGTTCCTCAAGGGAAGAAAGACTTGATATGGAAGGATTTATGCGTGAGTTATTATTATTTGCAATTCTATTTTGTAGATTACAAATTATAATATTTGCAATTCTATTTTTGGATACTAGTTAATAAGAATTCTATTTTACAGAATCTGTTTGCATTGGATGAGAAGCTGCATCGTAAAAGCGTGATGCAACGCGCTGGAAAGATGATTAGGAACTATAGGACAAATCTCAACAGAGAATACATAAAATATGGTGATAAGAAGAAGAAGTCAACCCTTGAACAGTGGAACTTCTTGGACAAAGAAGATTGGGCAGTTTTGTTGCTTCAAAAAAATCTGAAGAATTCAAGGTATTAGGCGTCACTCCCAATTTAATTAATATATGTTGTTTTCACCTATTCAAGATTAACATTTAGTGCTACTAACCAAATCATTAATGTGCATACTAACTAGGACCTCAGTGACACGCAAAAAGCAAGGCGTGCACTGAATGTGCATGACCACACTATGGGTCCAAAGGGCTATGCAAGCGTTCGCCAAAGACTACAGGTGGAGTCTGCGGCTACTCAGGAGTCTGCTCCTACTCAGGAGTCTGCCACACACATGCCTCGCCATGATATCTGGATAGCTGGGAGGCAAAACAAGAAGGGTGAAATAAAGAAGCCCGTAACTATTGAGGCGGCTGCAAAAATGGTAAAATACAACTCTTAGAGCAATCATTTGAATATTGATTATTTGTGGTGTTAACTTACCAATTTCTGTTGATGGTGATTAGCGGGAGCTGCACGAGTAGATGAAACAAGGCACGTTCATCCCTCAGGGAACAAGGGATGAATTGACAGTTACTCTGGGTAACCCAAAGCATCCTGGACGTGTTAGGGGTGCAGGCGCTGGTGTGGGCATCAAAGCATTCTTTGGGCCATCCCAGTGCAAACCCAGAGCGGGACTTTCACAAGAAGAGGTAACCTATTCTTTTTTTAGAATGTTACTGCAAAAGGGAATTCAATGATAAGAAGTTAATGTTTCTTTTATCAATGTATAGGAGAATAAGAGAGTCGAGGATATAGTTGCCAAGAAGGTCAATGATATAGTTGCTGAGAAGGTCAAGGAAGAAATAGTGCGGTAGTAGGCATCTCAGGCTTCCAATCAGCCTATGGCGACCCACTCTTCTCCTGATGCACAGACTCCGAGTAATCCTGGAGACCCATTGCCTAACACGTCTGTTGTAAGTATTGTTTATGACATTGTAGCTAGTCTTTTCCAGATGATATGTTTTCAAGATGATATGTATATATGTATAATATTCTTTATGTAAATTTGTAGGCATTGAAGCCATGCCGCTTCAGAATGCAAGACTATGTTGTTGCAGAGGCGCAGGCTTACCCGTCCCTTCCTGGGGCAATGTTTCACAGGACTCCAATGCCACAGGGCTACGTTCGTGTGAGCCCGATACGTGTGTTACCTGATTGGAGGGAAGCTACATTGCCATATCCCCACCCGAATATTGATACACTTGCTGATGCAGAAGGCGGGGTGATATTGTGGCCCAAAGCAGATGTCGTCTACACTACTAAAATTGTAAGACAAATTTAAATTACTTTAGATTGTTAATGTGTATATATGAGGTCAACTGATCTGAAATTATATATACAAGTTAAAAAGAAGACACCCAGAGCACCTAGGCCTCCACCTCCACTTCCTGCATTACCAAGTTGGGTTCCAACTGACCAAAAATACCCGTTAGGTCCTTCTTGTAGGGGAATGGCATGTTGGCTATGGGCACATAATATACATTTCCCTATAATTGTTTCTTTAGAAGCAGATTATGCAGGTCAATCATACGATAGCTTTTTATTTATACAAGATATTATTGAGTTGTTTATGTATGATTGGCTGAATACATCAATGATAGAGACATGGATGAGGTGAGATCTTGTTTATACATCCATATACCTTGTGTAAGATCCGGTGATCTGGTTTCTTATATATTAATGCATACATAATACATGTTTTGCAGCTACTTACTCGAAGATCAATGCAAACAATTTGCATTTGAGCATGTGGGTTTTTTTATTCCATCATTGATTAGTATGGTAGCTAAAGACCATGATAGTGTTCAACAATAATGTATAGATGCTTTTAGCACTACTACAGAAAATGCTTTTTACAACAGTTCCTTTTCTCAATTTACAACAAATGTTAACCGTTGTATTAGATCGCGTGGTCTTATGGGGGGGTGCTTTACACAACATGTGATCGCATGTTGTAATAGATGTATTTTATACAACAGTTGAAATATGTTGTCTTTTAAGGAATGGCATGTTGTAGTATGGGTATTTTACACAACATGTGGTGCACCTGTTGTAATATATATTATACAACAGTTGAACGACGGTGTCTTTCGCGAAACAAACCCGTTGTAATAGGGGTATTTTTTACAACATGTGGTTCACCCGTTGTAATATATATTATACAACAGTCGAAGCATGTTGTCTTTCAATAAACACACCCGTTGTAATAGGTAGGTCTATTACAACATGTAGTGCACCTGTTGTAATATACATGTTTATACAACAGTTGGAGTATGTTGTCTTTCCATACATTTAACCGTTGTAGTAAGATTGTTTAGACAACATGGTGTGTTCCTGTTGTAATATACACAATTTATACAATAGGTTATGCATGTTGTAGTTCACTAGAAACACCTGTTGTAATAGGTGTATTTTTTCCTGACAAACCTGGTGTAATAGGTGTGGATAACACAACATGTGTTGTTTGTTGTAGAATCATACATTTTACAACATATTATTAACTGTTGTCTTTGATTAGTGTTTGAAAGGTCATATATCGCACCAATTGTATTGATCAAATTAACCATATTATTAATAAATTATAATAAATAAGCCATTATACTTTTTCATTTCACAAACAAACACATAGTTGAACAAAATTTCCATCAAACCTTGAAAGAAACTCGTACTAAATTTAATTAATATTAAATCATCCATACAACGATTCAATAATACAAAGTATTGAGTATCCACTCTAGAATCGAACTGAAAACTAACTTAAAAAGTTTCACACATTGATCTATGGTAAAGAACAAATGTCTCCCCCACATGTCACATAATCTTATGTGTGCTCAAGAACACATGTCGCCCACTCATTTCGGACCTCATCGATTTCCTCTTGGTTGAAGCAACGACCAACATACTTCGAATAATACTGCAATCATATGACAAATATATAAACATATTGTGATTTTTTCAATTTATTTAGAAATTTGAACAAACTAAAAGAATATAATGTTAAGTAGCTTACACATTCAGGAATAATTCTATTTCTCGCATCAAAGATGTCTTTCATATACTTCAGCACATAATACCTGCAATCTGTATTGTTCGGCTGCTTTGGACACTATACAAAATAAATATTAATTTGTTATCCAAATAATTGTGAGAACTTGTTCGGTAAAGAGAATCAAAATTATTCAAATCTTTGTGAAAAAAGAATAAAAAATGCTATTCCTGGAACATTTGCAAAGATTCAAACCCATGAAGAAGTAAAGCTTACAACAATTCCAACAGCGACTAGAAAAGGTTTATCATGGGATGATTAAAACTAGTACATGCCCTCTCCTTATATAGAATACCAGAGGACAGCGAATACAAAACTCACCAGTATTGGATAAAAGACAAGATAATAAAAACACAAAGTAATAATAGAATACTAAATATATTAACATATACCATACATGTATATATAACAATTTGAACAAGAAAAAGCAATTTTCCAGAGATATGCTTATGTGCATTGTGTTCAAACCCTTATAGATAGAAAACATCCAAGATGGGTTCTCCTTTTGAAAACAGAAGTGTGCCTTAAGACTTAAAAAATCCTTGGGCATAAATAGATAAACCATGTGGTGCTAATACATGGCACCATATTGTTAAATATCCACAAGAGAAACTATAGATCCCATTCCAACCATCGCTGCAAGTTTATATATTACTTCCATAAACCACATCTTTTTACCAGAGAGTGATCAATGAGATAAGTCGAGAATAGATAGGAAAATTCTGG
The DNA here is from genome assembly GCA_963693085.1 of Alisma plantago-aquatica. Classification (NCBI taxonomy): domain Eukaryota; kingdom Viridiplantae; phylum Streptophyta; class Magnoliopsida; order Alismatales; family Alismataceae; genus Alisma; species Alisma plantago-aquatica. The sequence goes on from OY856411.1 coordinate 44,928,860, forward strand.
CAGTCCGATTTATAGACATTAGTGAACTTCAGTTGTAGAAGCAATAATTGAAGACATCATTCAAGAGCAGGCAAATGCTAGAGTTCAGGTATGTAGTCAGAGCAAGCAGTCTATCACAAGCAATCATAGGCAAGTAGGCAACCACAGGCAGTTAGAAGTAATCTTCAATACGTAGAGATAGGCATAACTCACAAGTAGATAGACCCTAACAGCATGTTTGGTTTGCAAGAAAGGACATGAACTGGATGAAGAGAGGGAAAGTATAAACATGTATAGGTGACAGAGGGGATACTAAAAATCCTATCTCATGTTTGGATGTGATAGGTTGCTCCAATGGGATTGTATGGAAAAGTTGCCGATCGACTAATAAATTAATTGTAGTTAAACTCCCCCACCGGGTAGATGATCACTACATATGTGCGTGACTATCAAAAGATGAAAGGGGAAGCAGTGTGCATATGACGGTGATGCAGCAGACAAAAAAAAGGGATAGAAATAGTTGGCTGTTCTAGTGCCTTAGCTGAAATAGCAAAATCAGCAACGACACCAACAACCACCATCCACACGATGAAAAAAAAGAACAGAAAATGATGAAAAAGAACACGATTTTCTAATTACTGTGCGGATGCAGTGGCAACATTATTCCCATGATGGATGCTGCAACAATTCTTCCTATCTCGGAACAGTCACGGGCAAAAGAAAAATAAAGGAAGAAGGTAACGTGAAGGAGTATGTACAGATGTGAAGATATAAGAAGGGGTTTTGTCGTCAGAACCATACTCTAATTTGCATAAAAGTCTATCTCTGAGCATCTAGTATGACTTGAACACTTATAGGCTGAGGTCAAGAATACATCCAGTCCGTGAAAAGATAGCTCTGCGTACACATTAAATGTTTTCATGGATTGCAAGATGGTTCCAATTATGTATCCACCTCTGAAACAATATGCAACTACAAGTAATCAAGAATTACAGGTGAGAACTAAACACAATTCTGCATATGCAGGAGCAACACTGTTGCCTTTTTCATCAAGTGAGTATCCATCTATGTTGTCTCTGATCTCAAGGAACTAACGTGGTCAACAAACCCAGCCTTTGGCTTCTCAGTGGTAAGATCAATGGGATATAGTCAGATCGGTGGATGTAGATTTCTAAAAGCAAACTTTACATGTCTGAGCTACAAGTTACCTTACTTTCCTTACTAATTAATTTTTTTTGGCAAAGTGGATGACTGGTAGAGTATATGAAGGTGAAGATGGTATACCTCATAAAGTTAATTCTAAATATGTTTGCTACTACTCGTATAATGTAGAAAAAAAATGAAAGCTAATCTATAACAACTTGAATTTAAATCCAAAATGGGTAACTGAGTGTCTGCAAAATGATTCTCTACAACATAAAAGATCAACTATTGTATGTTTTTTATTAGGTGTAAAGTTTGGGCATACATCTAGAAGATATCTTCTGTTAAGGGGATAATAGTAAGGTGACACTTCTACTTGTGTTTGCATAATGAATTTATACTTCCCAATTTTTCTGGTGCAACTGGTTCTGAGGCTCAACTCTATAAACATTTTATCAGTCACAACTTAATAGTTAGATCCAATTTTTGCAGGTTAGCTCGATAGGGAAGCCCACAAATTTGTAATACCATAAGGAAGGAGGATAATAAAGAAATGAGCAAGTGTTTACTAGTGCTTGACAATAAGCTGATATGAATAATGATATCAGAACTGTACAATGATCCCCTTTTCTGGCACTTTGATTTTCATCTCTGTAAGCTGATATCTCTTGATTCAAGTGCACATAACTGTCTTTTTGTTCACTACTTATTATAGAGTTTCTGTTGCTTGTAGTTACTTGAAAAAATCATCCTTGGATGGTTGTCCTGCTGTCAGAATCTGAGAATAGAAACAAGTCATTCTTCATTATATTAGGTAGTTACAATGGGAAGTTATATGCCAGATTGGTCTTCTTAAATATTTAAAGTTGGATGAAGATGTGAGTACCTCTACCTCTTCTAGTTACATGCAAAGTTCTATTGGCAGTTCATGATGTGGTTTCTTAACTTCATTGTTTCCCCCTATTGTAACATAAGATTTGATGGTTCTCTAGAGTAGAAGAGCTCACTTTGGTGCCTCTACATTGGTTATTCTTAATTTCATTGTTTCCCACTATTATCTTACTTCATTGTTTTGATGTTACCAATTGGGATAAGAGAAAATTCTTCATAGCAATTGCTAATTGTCTATAAGCTTGTATGTTAAAAGGATCACTCTCCCTTGAAAGAAGACCGCAGTTCATCTCCGCTTTTTTCATCGGATAGGAAAATTGAAGGGCAGAATGGAGGACGATGTCGGACGAAGAGCATCATTTTGAGTCCAAGGCCGATGCTGGGGCCTCCAAGACCTACCCCTAGCAGGCTGGCACAATTAGGAAGAACGGGTACATCGTGATCAAGGGCAGGCCCTGCAAGGTTGTTGAGGTGTCTACTTCCAAAACAGGAAAGCATGGGCATGCCAAGTGCCACTTTGTGGCAATTGATATTTTCAATGGTAAAAAGTTGGAAGATATTGTTCCTTCCTCTCATAACTGTGATGTCCCCCATGTTAATCGTACTGACTACCAACTGATTGACATATCAGAAGATGGCTTTGTCAGTCTCTTAACTGAAAATGGTAACACCAAGGATGACTTGAAGCTCCCAACTGATGATAATCTCCTTATCCAGATCAAAGATGGATTTGCCGAGGGGAAGGACCTTGTGGTTAGCGTGATGTCTGCAATGGGTGAAGAGCAGATCAGCTCTCTGAAGGACATTGGCCCTAAGTAGTCCAGTCCAATTTTATTATCACTTCACTTTACTGCCCCACGATTATGATCTAGTTATGGGTTAGTCTTGGAGACACTGACGTGCTCTGCACATTCATACTGCTGTAGCTAATGAGTGCAGATGGTCTGTTTTGTACTTTTCTTTTACAGTTGTCCTCAAATCTAATTTTCCTAAAGTTTGCGATATGACCATATGTATTTTACATATTTCATTCTCATAAATTTCCCCGTTGGTATGGCTATTTCAAAAAAAAAAACTTGTATGCTAAAAAAAAGTTAAGTACCAGGTCATAGATGGTGTAGCTGCTGATAAGAGTTTGTTGCTTATGGTGTTAGGCTTCTGAACCCAAAACTTAACAATATCCTAGTTGAGTAAACTTAACAATCTGCCTTCTAACTTATAATGTTTTACATCAAATTCTTATTGCTTTTCTCATGCATGACTTCCTTAATCACTATATGTCATGATTTAGGAAGACCAATGGCTTCAACATTGGATAAATGTTGGACACAAAATTCAATAGCCTCTTCTACTATGTAGCTTTCCACCATACAACCCTCGGGTCGATATCTATTCTTCACATACCCCTTCAATAGCTTCATATATCGCTCAAACGGATACATCCAACGTAAAAATACCGGACCACATAGTTTGACCTCTCTAACCAAGTGCACAGTCAAATGAACCATTACATCAAAGAATGAAGGAGGGAAGTACATCTCAAGCTGACACAAAGTGATGATGATATGATTTTGCAATGAGTCCAACGTCTCAGGGTCAATGACTTTTGAGCATAAAGCATTGAAGAACATACAAAGTTTAGTGATTGCATTTCTAACCCGCTTAGGCAAAATGAAACGGATAGCCAACGGAAAAAACTGTTGCATTAAGATGTGGCAATCATGTGATTTCAAGCCCAACAGTTTCAAATCTTTCATATCAACAAATCTACTCATGTTTGAAGAATATCCCTCTGGAACCTTAACTCCTTTTAGGAACCCGCAAAATATAGCTTTCTCAGACTTTGAAAGTGTGTAACATGCTGGGGGCAAGTAGGTCCGACTTCCCCTCATTTGTGGAGCCAATCTATCTCGGATACCCATGTCAACCATGTCCAATCTTGCCTTGAGGCCATCTTTTGTCTTCCATGGGATATTAAGTAATGTTCCAATCAGACTATCACATATGTTCTTCTCTATGTGCATCACATCTAAACAATGCCTCACATATAAAGACTTCCAATAAGGAAGATCAAAGAATATAGACCTCTTCTTATAGAGACCTTTGAGAATTGGAGATTTATTCTTTTTTCCAAATTTCACTTTCAACTATTTCACCTTAGTGAAGATTTCTTGTCCGGTTAATGGTCGTGGAGCTCTTCGTAGTTCTACTTTTCCGTTAAAAGATTTCTTCACTCTACGATAATGATGATCCTTAGGCAAGAACCTGCGATGGCCGAGATAAATAGTTTTCTTCCCATGTTTCAGTTGGCAGAAAGAGGTCTCGTCTTCACAGATAGGGCAACCAAGATGTCCTTTGATACTGTACCCAGATAAATTTCCATATGCCGGGAAATCATTAATCGTACAAAATAGCATAGCCCTCATATTAAAATTCTCTTTGCGGTATGCATCATACAACTCAACACCCTTGTCCCACAGAATCTTTAAATCTTCAACAAGTGGAGCCAAGTAAACGTCAATATCGTTTCCAGGCTGCTTTGGTCCTGAAATCAGCAAAGTCAAAAGTATATACTTGTGTTTCATGCATACATCTGGATTAAGATTATATATAACCAAAATTACATGCCATGTACTATGACTTCCGGAATTATGGGGATTCATTCCATCTGCAGAAAGTGCCAGTCTTAAGTTTCTAGGATTACCACCAAATTCTGGAAATATATTATTGATTGTCATCCATTGTGGAGAATCTGCAGGGTGTCTAAGAAAACCATCTCTTTTTCTATCCTCAGCATGCCAAACCAACTTCTTCGCATCATCAGCATTATTGAACAAGCGCCTAAATCTCAGTATTATTGGTAAATACCACAACACCTTACTAGGGCTTCCATCCTTCTTGTATCATGGTTCTCCACAGACTAGACAACTGTCCTTCAAAGCATGATCATTTTGATACAAAATGCAATCATTGGAGCATGCATGTATCTTTTCATAATCAAGGCCCATGGATGAAAGCACTTTCTTTGCCTCGTAAGTGCGACGAGGAAGCACATTATCCTCGGGAAGCATATCCTTCAAGAGATGTAGCAAGGTCGTAAAACTTTTATCAGACCAACCATTGCTCGCCTTCAAGTGATATAACTTTAAAACAACAGATAATTTGGTGAACTTGACACAGCCATTGTATAATGGTGTTTCAGAGTCAGTCATTAACCTTTCAAACATTTTAGGACAGTCTCGTATCTTTTCTTCTACATTGTAAGCCATGTCCTGCAATGTGTCTCCTTCGCCTCCCTCAAATTGTTCTCTCTGATCTACAATATGAAAATCTTCCCTCTCGCCATGATGTATCCATCGTGTGTAAGTCGTATCAATGCCGTCTCGAAATAAGTGATGACGCAATGCGTCTTTGTTAATCCGCTTACCGAAATCACACTTTGTGCAAGGACAAAGAAGTCTAGTATCATTTCTTGCATGTTCAATTGCACACCTTACAAATTCATCCACTCCTTTTTCATACTCTTCAGATAAGTTATTTGAAGACATCCACTTTCGATCCATTGCTGCACAACGATAAAAGGGGTGAGTACAAATATGTGGATAGTTCTTGTAGGGAAGGCATAGTTGCAAACAAGGCATAGTTGCAAACAACCCTCCAATAAAGGGAGCCCTACACCATACTTAGGTAAAACCAGATAAGAATCATAGACCATACATATGATAGGTAAAACCAGCACATAAACAACCAACACTTCTTCAGCCTTCAACCACAACTCATCAAGAAGGAAAGAAACAGACTACTAAACACTCCAGAATCAACCAACACCACCTAAGCAGTACAACGGCAGCAACTTCCCTGCCCCATCCATCTTCAAATCAAAATAGAAACGTGTTAGCACTAAAATGGGCTTGCTTGATCCCAATACCACATTTTCCTATTGGTTTACTAATGATGATATTTCAGGTTACTGTGATATATCCTCTTTACCTCGTGCATGGTTCATGTGATCACAAATGCTCACATATATACCAATAAGAATGAGAGATGAATGGAATCTAAATATTATAATGTATGTGTGTTTCATATATTAAAATAATTATGTGCCATATTGACCGTTTAGAGTTATGGTTTTCAGTTAGCGACATTGCATCATAATCAATCATATGCAATGGTATATAAGGTTCTCATTTTGTACCTATAAATTTCAGTTCTCTGTTAGATTTTCTGGAAGTGTAATAGGTATTGAGTTGTCTTACCATTGGATCCAAATTCGTGGATATATTGGAATAAGTGACAAGAATATTTTAACTTATATTGTACAGAGCACACTAGTTTGTATATGACGATTCAACAATTGTATCTATTTTGTTTATATATTAAGTTTTGTTCTCCCCGGACGATTCAACAGTTGTATCTATTTAGTTTATATATTAAATTTTGTTCTTCCCACGTGGTATATAAAATAACATAATACGATTGAGCATTAAACTTCTTAGACTAACAATATTAGACCTTGAAAATGTGCAATTGTCTTTTAAAGTATCATGCATGTCCTTTGTGTCTATCATGTCTTTTCAAGAGGTTCTTGATTGGATCGAACACCCAGCTAGATGGTGTGGCACGTCTAGAGGATCTAGAAAATCAAATATATTATGCTCCATTTTCTTTATGTTTCCAGAACCCTCTGCTTTCTCTTTACAACTTGCTACTGCTACTCAATTATACTACTTGATACACATTTGAAGAATAGGAATTTTTTCTACTTCATGATGTTCTTTGAACAGAGTCTCATATCTATAAATAGTGAAGAGGATCTTGTTGTTTTCATGATGATTTTATGGATCTATTTTTGGTGAACCTTTTTTTTGAATGTTACAGTTGCTGGGATCTATATGAAGAATCTTGACGTTTGTTTTGGTTGTTATGGGATGCTGAATACTCCTTCTAAGATTTTATGTGAATCTACAAGTTTTATATATGATTAGTTCTATCTACAAACACTGAAGATGATCAACACATGCAAAATACTTGTGTTGAAATGCATTTCCAGGTCTGAATCTACTTGCGAATATATTATCATTGTCTTTTATCATATATGATGATTGAAACTATAGTGCCTTTTCCTTCATATCAAATATACTAATTATTCAACAATATATGTTCATTTAATTTAAGGTATTTTACTGGAACTGTAATTGTGAATTCAAAGTCTATCTAAGATTGTGTTGTTTTGATATGAAATGGGTAGCTCTGCAATTGTTAGATGCTATAAGTGGGCATGATACTTGCATGTAAAAATGTTGATCATGAACCACTCACATGTTCCAATTTAAAAGTGTTATTTTTTACTAATAACTCCATGTCTTGTGCAACAGATTTCCAGTAACAGTGTGATTTCACTCTTTGGTTATTAGTATTGATAAAAGGTACATGGGTATGTGTATCTTTTTGCTTAGACATCCATCCAATTCTAATTTTTTGTACCATATTCATAACACCATTGTCACTACCAAGTGCCCCCAACATTAAACTATTAACACACCTTACTTTTTCCCCCAACATTAAACTATTAACACACGTACTTATGCCCCCACACTTTTAGTACTAATGTACTAGACTAACCACTGTTGGGTACTCAAACACCAGTTAATCATTTATGTCAGTATTTGAGTACAACACTAATACTCCACTTTTTGTAATAGGAAGTCAGTAAGATTATTACCGAACCGATAGCATATTGGTTGCTGCCGTAGTAGATTCTTGATGGCCTGCTAGCCCGGAAGGGATAACACATCATCCTGTTGATGATTGGATATGCATGAATCATCTGGTTCATCTCATATGATCCCATATCTTACCACCCACATCTCACATCACCTGTTGTCTGTTGCACCTCGATATGGTCGGTCTTGGGTGTATGATCGATCTTGGGTGTATATCCTCACTGATGGGGATTGCCCAGTCAAACTACCAAACGGGTGGTTGGAATATCAGAGCTTTTAGCGCGCATAAAGTTCGGCGTAGCACTACACTCACATATAGTGGGTATATACAGACGTTAAACATTAGTATCAGGCACACGAGGCATACCAGCGACAGCGACAAACATCGATCTTGCCACTTGCGACTTTGCCCCAAGTTGTTCCACTAGGGCAGTCCAAACTACTACATCTTTGAGGGTTTTAATCAAGGAAATTAAGGTGTCTGAGTTTGTGCAGACTATTTGATCTGTAATAGTACTGGCATTATGATCTATGAACATTCTTGGGTGATATGAAAATCATGTTGACTATCTAGATTTTACCTGTGATTAAAGGACGAACTACCTTTTCTATTCATACTACGATGCTAAGTTAATTATCATCATATGTTGAATTGCAGGGACACTGCCACTTACCCACCGTTGATGAAAACCAGCAAGCTCAGCAACTCGCTCAAGTACCTCATGCAAGCTTACCTTAGGTAAGTAATAACTTAAGCTCTTCCCCTCCCTCTAATGCTTTCATCCCTAAATAGTTTTCCCATCACTAATTAAAAATCTGTGGTCAGTAATGTATGATTTTGTTGAGAAACGAGCGAGACCCACAACTAAAAATACATTATATCAGACGTCTAATGAAACATATATAACCAATTCAGGTACGACATCCAGACAGGAGGAATCCAAGATCCATATGAAGATTGTGTGGCTTCCATAGAAAATTTTCTAACAGAAATTAAAAATGTTCAACAATTAGTTGTCAAAATTGAAGCTGCAACACTCGTTAAAGTAACAACTGAAATCCCTATCATTAGCTCATAGCCTTGGATGGGAAAGCACACCTAAATAACCAACATTTTCTACACAGCCTCCTAGAGAACAAAGGATCATCTCCGTGTAAGTAGAGGTTACCTTGGATTGAAGGGAGCTCGAGGTGGGTGCGAAACGCAGAGGGCAGCGGCGCTTTCCGGTCATCTAGCGGTGAGCTCCGCTTTCGTCGATCTCCAGCTCCGGTGCTCTGGGACTGGAAGTCGTCGGCGACACTTTGGGGGTGGGAGGGGCAGTATCTCCAGCTCGCGGCTAGTCGTCGGCGCTTTAGGGGGGGGGGCTGGCCAGACGTCGGCGCTTGGTGGGGCAGTTTGCGGGCGGGGGGTTTGGGTTGGTTGTCGTGAATGCGCGCGGAGGAAAAGAGGAAGAGCGGAGAAAAAAAAGCGCTGACAAAAAGTGGAAACAAAATCAAAATAGACGGGTATAATGACTAAAATGAACGAGTTTGGAACAAATTTACTCGAATAAACGAGTTTGGGAGAGAGAAAAGGGTCGACGACGCCGAACTGAATGGCGTCTTCACCCCTATTAGCTCAAAAATAGCAAATTCGGCCCTGCCCAACGGGTAGCTGGGGGTGTGGCGCCACGTGGCAGTCCCACGATGAAGACGTCGGTCTGACTGGCGTCTTCATCGTGGGACTGCCACATGGCACCGTGCCCCCAGCTACCCGTTGGGCGGGCCGATGTTTTTCTTTTTAAATTTTTTTTATTGTGATACCATGTATATTTTTTTATTATGATATATATACATATATATATATGTTAAATTGCTAAATAAATATAATCTACATTAACTTATATGAAATTAGCCATATATCTGAAATAATAATTGAAGATAATAAAAATATTAATAGAATATTATATTTATTAATACATAATATTTATAAAAGTACATAAAATTATTTAAAATTAATGAATATACTACTAAAATTATATAATAAGTTTAAAATTATAAAAATAAAGAAAATATATACATGCATTTTATTGTAAACTTAGAAAAAAAGAAAACTAATATAGCAATAAAAATAAGAAAATACTAAAATAAAACTAATATGGTAGTATATAAGACACGCTGGTGCACATAAAATACACACACATATGTGTGTGTGTGTGTCTATATATATATATATATTTTTTTATTATATAGTTTTACACATCACTATAGTTTTTTGGTTTCTATAGTAACACGTTTTCTAACCGACCAAAAAAAATAATTTTAAATAAAGTTAAGATTTCTATGAATAATTTTATTTCTATAGTTTTAAACATCACTATATAATTTTAATATTGTATCGATTAATTTTAAATACTTCTATCTACATTTATAAATATTATGTATTAATGAAATATAAATGCAGATAGAAGTATTTAAAATTAATGGATACAATATCAAAATTATATAGTGATGTTTAAAACTATAGAATTAATATATATATATATATATGTTTTATTTCTATAGTTTTAAACATCACTATATAATTTTAATATTGTATCCATTAATTTTAAATACTTCTATCTCAATTTATAAATATTATGTATTAATGAAATATAAATACAGATAGAAGTATTTAAAATTAATGGATACAATATCAAAATTATATAGTGATGTTTAAAACTATAGAATTAATATATATCTATATATATATATATTTTTTTTATTTCTATAGTTTTAAACATCACTATATAATTTTAATATTGTATCCATTAATTTTAAATACTTCTATCTGCATTTAAAAATATTATGTATTAATGAAATATAAATGCAGATAGAAGTATTTAAAATTAATGGATACAATATCAAAATTATATAGTGATGTTTAAAACTATAGAATTAATATATATATATATATATATATATATATATATATATATATTATTTTTATAGTTTTAAACATCACTATATAATTTTAATATTGTATCCATTAGTTTTAAATACTTCTATCTGCATTTATAAATATTATGTATTAGTGAAATATAAAGGCAAATAGAAGTATTTAAAATTAATGGATACAATATCAAAATTATATAGTGATGTTTAAAACTATAGAATTAATATATATATATATGTTTTATTTCTATAGTTTTAAACATCACTATATAATTTTAATATTGTATCCATTAATTTTAAATACTTCTATCTGCATTTATAAATATTATGTATTAATGAAATATAAATGCCGATAGAAGTACTTAAAATTAATGGATACAATATCAAAATTATATAGTGATGTTTAAAACTATAGAATTAATATATATATATATATATGTTTTATTTCTATAGTTTTAAACATCACTATATAATTTTAATATTGTATACATTAATTTTAAATACTTCTATCTGCATTTATAAATAGTATGTATTAATGAAATATAAATGCAGATAGAAGTATTTAAAATTAATGGATACAATATCAAAATTATATAGTGATGTTTAAAACTATAGAATTAATATATATATATATATATATATGTGTGTGTGTGTTTTATTTTTATAGTTTTAAACATCACTATATAATTTTAATATTGTATCCATTAATTTTAAATACTTCTATTTGCATTTATAAATATTATGTATTAATGAAATATAAATGCAGATAGAAGTATTTAAAATTAATGGATACAATATCAAAATTATATAGTGATGTTTAAAACTATAGAATTAATATATATATATATATATATGTTTTATTTCTATTGTTTTAAACATCACTATATAATTTTAATATTGTATCCATTAATTTTAAATACTTCTATCTGCATTAGTAAATATTATGTATTAATGAAATATAAATGCAGATAGAAGTATTAAAAATTAATGGATACAATATCAAAATTATATAGTGATGTTTAAAACTATAGAATTAATATATATATAAGCGAATATTATACGTGAATATTATAATGGATACACACACACACATATATTATACGCGAATAATTGAAAAATTCTGAGAATTATGTGAATATGATGTGTTGTTTAACTATGGTCTTTTACAATACGTAGCTAGTACAACAGGTGATATCGTGTTGTGTAATTATAGTATATTACAATGGCTTAGTTTACATTGTGTAATGGAGGTCTATTACAACGATGTTTTATGTGTGGATATTACAACATGTTACAACATGTTGTGTAATTATAATATATAACAACAGGTTGGAGTCTGTTGTCTCATGTTGGGATATAACAACGAGTTTTAATATGTTGTATTATGGTGGTCTATTACAACATGTACCAAATACAACATGTAAAGGCCTGTTGTATAATTAATACATACTACAACGGGTGAGTCTGTGTTGTGTAATGATGGTCTATTACAACATGTGACTATTACAACGGGTCAAAATATGTTGTGTAAATAACATCTTTTATAACGGTTTTGAATATGTTGTGATACTACAACCTATTACAACACTTTAGCAGTTATTGTAGTATCCTCCTATAGTACAACAAGTTTGGCATGTTGTAAATGACTTATGTTGTATAAAATATACAATATACAACACAAAAATGGGATTGTTGTGATAAGTATGCTAACTACAACACAATCATCAAAACTGTTGTCTATCTCCCGTTGTAAAAAGCATTTTCTGTAGTAGTGTAGAATTTTTGATCAACAAAAGAAGACGATAATAATAGCTCCATTCAATGTCAAGTAAGTTTACTTTATTTATAATTTGGACTTAAGAAAATTCCATTTTTATTGTGCATTTTGAGTTATTAATTTTTAACTTTTTTACCTCTAGCGGTAGACATTGGGAGTTACTAGTTATTGTCCCTGGGACGTTCACTGTTTATTATCTAGATCCTGTGGGAAGTACATTGAACACTAAAATTGGACACATATTGAGAATGCCATTATTCTGGTGAGAAATATTTCATTTTTATATCCGTTAACATCTGTTATTACATTACTATTTAATTATGCAATTTATTGTGTTACATTAACATGTAGGGGTTTAGATGCATTCAAAAATGATGCAGGAAATGTCCCAAGGAGAAAGAGCCAACCAATAATTTGGGAGAACGTAAAAGTAAGTTCCCGACTCCAATGTATATATTATTTATGTGAACTGTGCTTAGTTGTATTTTTTTAATATTTTATATGTTTCAATTTATAGTGCGCTACACAAGACAACGGCTAGGCATGTGCATACTATGTGATGTGATTTATGCAGATGATTATCTGACATGCCGCATTGGATGTTAATACCATACATGAGGTATTATATATAGTCTCATTAGTTAGTATGAAATATATCAATCTTATTTTAAAAAATGTACATGCTCCATATACTATGGAAGCATTAAATGAAATAAGAGAAGAATGGGAAAAAGCCATACAAGCAGTGACGATTGTAAGATACAATTGGGATGCTGATAGCGATGCTGAATGATATTTTGTAAATGAATATTTCTGAATGTTTATACATGTCAGAATGTTTCTATGTGTATATGAATGTTTCTACATGTGTGAATGTGAGAATTGAATTGATGTATGAATGTATCTACTTGTGTGAAAAAATATTGGTTGATTTTGCAGGTTTGTGGCCTGTTTGTAGGCTGATATCAATGGATGTCGTAAACTTGCAGTTCAGAAAATTGAACTGTAGGTTCTCATCCTGCTGACCATCCACAGCAGGCCTGCAAACTGATAAGAAAAAAAAATTAAAGTATAGGCGTCAGTTATTTATAAAACACCGTCATCAAAGTCCTACAACGTCAATTATTAGATAAAAACCGACGCCTAATATGAAAAACAACCCGACCATGGTGGAAAAGGCGTCGCTTATTCGTATAAAACCGACGCCTATAGTACTAAACACGGTCGTGCAGCGAAGCACGGCCGTGTCGTCTGGGAGTATGGCGTCGGTTGTTCAGTTGTTAACGGATGCAGAAAATCTCCTAGGTGGTGCCCTTCTTTGTGGCACGAACCCTATAGACGTCGGTCAACTAAATATAACCGACGCCTATAGATCATATAGGCGTCGGTTAGAAAACCGACGCTGAAGAGTTCGACCTTTAGCGGCGCCCACATAGGCATCGCTTGAAAACCGTCGCCAAAGGGGGCTAAACAACCGGCGCCAAAGGTGTACTCTGTAGTAGTGGTTTTTCCTTTTTGAACATAATGTACCTTTTTACATTTAACAGGTTAATATCAACTCTAAAGATTTATTAAACCCTATTATACACATTAATCATATCAAAATAGGGTTTCTTAATCTTTAATTCATTAAATATGATAATTTACACTACATTTCGAACTATGATCAGATTCAGGCTATAAAACTATTTCTATTGGATTCCTCTCATTCTCCTGATCAAAATTCATATATAACTTGTTTTAATTCGAGCTACGGTTAAATAAATATGATTTTTTTGCATTAAACCACTTACTTGACCAATCGGATGGCGCCATGTCATCCAGCTCAAGCAACGTTGCTTGGCCTTGGAACATAACCAAATTACAAATATGTCACGGATGGTTCTTTAGCACGCAAAGGGCAGATTTGTCCAACGGCAACACGTTGTCTTCAACCTCGCATGGCTGCTGCGTCGTCACCCTAGCCGCACACAGAGCAGCTTCTCCACTGCTCCTGGGCCCTCGAAGACCTTCGGGAACATGTCCCCTACCTTCTTCGTTCCCTGGCATAGGTGGGGGCACCTTGGGTAAGGCCGCAACGGCCGGGGATTGGCTCTGCAAGCCCGCGGCTCGTAGCCTTGATGTAGATGAGCTGTAGGTGTTTGGGCACCATCCGATGCTCCAGGGTGTCCACTGATCATCCATGAGTCATCGGTGAACATCTGGTCCTCTTCCGCATGGCTCCCCATCCCTCCGTCACTCCAGAAAACACTCCATCCGTGGTTTAGGGTTTTGACGGAAACATGGAAGAAGAGGAAGGTAGAAGAACGTGGGATTCTCTCTACCCTTCGATCCAAGGCTATAGCCCTTATATAGGGGAGAGCACGAAGCCCTGAGGTGTGCCTCCATGGGGACTCAAGCTCCAAACTCGAAAGGAAACATACTTTCCTTGATTGTGAAGCAACAACCTTTTTCTCTCTCTTCATTATTCTTTTCTAATATCCTTTATTATTTGGATGTTTTAGGAATTCGAAATTCCTTTTACTTACTCTCCTTATTCTTGCTTTTTAATCCATTGATCACGAAATCCTATTTTCCTTTATAGAAAAAAAATCATCCTTTTAAACAATACCACATAATTCATTAATAATGCAACACATTATCCTCTTATTTTGCCTTTTTAGTATTTTCTCTTTCTTTCCTCTTTATTGGGACTCCTTGGATCTCAGGATACTCCATTAATATGAAATTCTCTTTATTGGATACTTATAATCCTTCTAGATGCATCATTATGCATTATTTCACATTATCTTGTTTATTTCTTATTTAAACATCTCTTTTTGAGATTTTCTTTTTATTTCTCTTTTATTTTCCTTATTGGCATTCCTTTTAATATTAGCAACCTCATGGATATGAAATTTCCCCAAGAAATCTCATTTATACCTCTTTCCATTCATTTTCCACATTTTATCACTATTTTCAATTTTTTTCTTAATAAAGAAATACCGAATTAATCTTTTCTTTTCTTATAAATTCAATTATCCATTCACTAATTGAATTTTCTTTGTTATTTCCTTGTTATTGGGCCCAATAGCCAATAAAGCCCACAATACAAACATCAAGGATATTGTAAACGAAATCCATTTATTTGAAGCAAATTATATCATTCTTTGTTCAAATATCTTTAATATGAGAAATTACATTTCTCACCAAATGAACCCAGAAATTGGGGTTGTAACATCCTTCCCCTCTTATAGGAATTTTGTCCTCAAAATTCAAACAAGCAAACAAACAATTTAGCATAAGACTTTTCCATGTCCATCATTGGCCCCTATGTGGCTTTACCGTACCCATGGCGCTTCCACAGAACCTTTATCATCACATATTCTTTTCTCTGAGTTCTTTCATCCCGGCATCTATAAATTGCACAGGTGACTCAGGCCATGTCAGCCTCCCTTGGGGCTCACTAGGTTCATTTCTCAGCACATGGTCGGGGTACCTCACATAGTGCTCTAAATTGGACACATGGAACCCATCACATATTATTTTATCCTGAGGGGTAAGGTCAAATTTAACCTTCTCCACCAAACCATGTCAAAAGAACCCATACATCGGGGACTCAGCTCTCTTAGTTATAACTTAGAGGGGTCTGATTTTCATGTCACATATTCTCCCACAGTAACTTGTATGTCAGTCTACTTTGCATCTGCTCATGACTCTCATCGTCTCTAGGCTCCTTTCATCCCTTGCACAATCAAAGTGACTTCTTCTACACACACTGGGGTCCCTTTTCTAACCATCATCTGGTCCTTTTCTAACCATCATGTGGTCCTTTTCACCAACATCACCTTACTGAAGTGCTGACCGACACAACCTCCCTTACAGAGATTCTTATAACACCCGATACTGGCTATGGTGGTCATTGTCACATCTCTCACAGGACAAGAACTGTCTCTAGATATCACCCATGAATGAGCACAAATGCCCTCATCATACCCTTTATTCTGGATCATACTAACCATAGGTAGGGGTGATAAACTATACTAACATTGAGTTCTTCATGCACCTACTTCCATCTTTTGGAAGGAAACCCTTAGGTCAAACTCAAGAACCTTTGAACTCACTTCATGGTGTAGTTGAACCATCTCTCTCATGGGTAGTTCAACTAGATCTGTCCCTTGACTGAACTCTTTCTTTCTGATGTCATTTAGGTAAGGCGACTTACCATAACCCATATTGCATCTCGACCTTTCTTGGCCTAGGGAAGACCTATCACAACATCCATAGTGTTGAGATCCCATTCCCTCTCAGGGACTCTTTTGTCCTCTATATCGATACACTGGGTTACTGGGGTTCGTCCTTTACCTCCTGGGTTGCATGGCCATAAACCACATGCAACTTCATCTTAAGCATCCAAAGTGCTATTGCCATTTTCCACGGTGTATGGTGATCTTCAATCATGATCTCCTGTATGTCATGATTCCTCAAGATCGATTCCTCCGAAACCCTAAACCACTCTAGTCGGGGTTTCATAACCTTCTCTTCCAAAGAAGTACATCTGAGGTTCTACCACCATCCTTTCATTTCATCCAGGACTAGACTGGCTAACCAAACAACCATTGACCTTTCAACGAATCTTGTTACATCTGATTGTTATCCAACGCCTCCTCTTTTAAAACTTAGGGTTAGCCAAACAACCTCTTCTAGCTTCTAGTCAAACAAGTCAGATGTATCTCAACCAGAGCATCCATTACCACTTCACATCCTTAAGTATTAGGTAACGTTGAAGACATACACTTCCATGCATTTCACTTATCCTCTCACCTCAAACTCTATGTCTATCTTCATTAAGAACACTCTCTGATTTCATCATCATGGTGATCAAACTCAACCTAGTATAACTTGTAAGTTCTACATAGCTCATGATAGAAACATCCTTATAAGGTGACTACCTCATTCCTCTTAGTGTTTGCAAACCATCCATGTATCATTCACTTTACCAGGGTAGGTTATCTTCTCTATCTCCATTTCTCATGGCAACGTTCCAACCTACATCATCTCTTATCCTTGGTGTATGGCATGCGTAATGTCCTATCTCTCACCCCCATAACAAGAGGAAATAAGCATTTGGCTGCAGTCCAAATACAGAGTTCTTCCTGTTCCAAAAGTAGAGATGGTACATCCCACCTTGTCAGTACACCTTTAAATCTCAGTTAAAACGTGCCTCATATGTCACTTCATCATAATCATTTTGATATCAAAGTTACTTCCATGGAAAATTGGTCTCGAACCTACTGAGGTTTATATCCTTGATCATCTCCTCTAGGTCTATAGGGTAACGACTCTTTTGGGGTCATCCCTCTTCCCTATGCATCAAGGGAGTGCCCTACTCATCTGCCCTTTGGGTCTCATGAGTTCCTGAAGGTGATCAATCTCCTAACCCATGGCCCTCAGACAATGATAGTTGTTACCTCCTGACCCTATGGTCATGTGCAACTGGGGAATTAGGCAACTCCTACTTTCATCGGTCTTATCCCTACCTGACCCTAGGATAGACTTAGGATTCTCCATTTATAGTACATGTCCAACTTACAACCTTGCCCAAGCCTCCATCATCTCTCTTTGTATACATGGGCTGACATCCATCCTTTCATAGGGATCATGGCAACCTTCCTACCTTGGTCAAGCCCCATGCCGGTTACCTCAATGGTAACACATTCATATGCAAATAGAGATGGATATTTATGGGTCTACAAGTTCATTCTCATACCATGTACTTTTCACTTAGCTTCTCAAGATCCTGAGAGACCTCTTCAGGTTACCTTAAACCAACAAAACTGATATACACCCTACCAAAGGGGTCCCTCTCTCAGGATGGGAGGAAAACTATCTCTTGACAACAAGGTCACAAAAGCTCTTAGGTCTAGGGTTTACCTCCATATGAGCCTACTTAACCCTAGCAAGCTATTAAGGCACAAGAAGACCACCTATTGTACCAAGCTTAGGTCATACTTATCCTCTATCATCATCCTAGTTGTGAGGGGTCCATCAAACACACCTTAAACTTAAGGGGCTTCCCTTTTCCTCTATACATGAGGAGTACCATGCTCGCTTCTGTAGGAACTCAACTTCGCATCATGAGCATTAGGTACACCACTTCCCCTCTTAGGCCTAGGACCCTAGGTTCACTTATAGGCATCCAACTGCATGCTCTATCTCTTAACTACGCACCAAACATGCAAAAGGCATGACATGCACTTCTTGTCATCCTTCAACTCGAGCAACACTTAGGGTTGGGTCCTCCTTAAGAACAACCAACAAGGTACAAGGCCTCATAACCTGCTACTAAACCTTTCTAGGTCTGAGGAACTCTTCTTCCTACCTTAGAAGGTAAACACCTATACCGTAGCACATAGGCACCAAATGCTTCATCTTCACTCTCTAGGGTTTGGTCCCTCTAAAGGCAACCAAGATATCATCAAGTTTCAGGGATCGATCATGAGACAACCACTTTCATCCATTGTTCAGGGTTTTAGGCTTCCCACCTTCTTGCTAGGTTTCCAACTCTCTCTAGAGCTAACCCTACATCCAACCTCACCATTAGAGGTCCTCACTTCATGAAGGATCAACCTCAAAAGCATGCCCTACATGGGTGAAGCCTAGGTTTGAACTTATGTTTGCTCAAGATCATCCATAACCCTTTATGCTCCATCATAATTCCTTATCCAGGGTTTCATTCTACTGTCAGCACTATGACGTGCCCTAAGTGCTAGCTATACCCTACTTGCACAAGCCCATAGGGTTTCTAAGGTCCTTCAGTAACATCATCATCTAAGGAACTATCCTTTACCCTAACATGCACGACCCTTCCCAGGGTTGGGTTCCCAAAGGCGCTAGGTCACCCATGGATCATATGGCATCCCAAAGGAATGTCCTTTCAAACACCTGGTCCAACTCATCTCTCTCTAACCTTCACTTAGGGTTAGGGTTAGCATCATCCTCAGAGGGTGTGCCAGGTCTCTACTTGCAATGGAGATCTCTATCTCCAAGACTAACTTATCCTCCTGACGAGAAGGTCTAGCCTTAGGTCTCTTCTGAGGACATGACAACTTATGTCATACGACCTAAGCATGTATCTATTCTTTAGTTTGTGCTTAATCTATTAATCTTATGCCCATGGCATCTTAATTACATGACTTTCATTAATTTGGTGGAGGATTCCTTAAACCTTATTAACCTTACCCATACCTCAAGAGGGTGAGGAGAAGAAAGAAAACCCTAATCCTTTATGTCCCATTCAGAATTTTGTGGTGAGAA
Organism: Alisma plantago-aquatica; assembly: GCA_963693085.1. Classification (NCBI taxonomy): domain Eukaryota; kingdom Viridiplantae; phylum Streptophyta; class Magnoliopsida; order Alismatales; family Alismataceae; genus Alisma; species Alisma plantago-aquatica. The sequence goes on from OY856411.1 coordinate 44,948,585, forward strand.
GGGATGAATAAGATGAGAAGTCCTAAAGGTATCTTATTTCGATTCATACCCTAAGACTTTGGCCAGGCAGTCACACGGGTCTGGGAGTCCTCGTATTCCGACTAGCAGTGCGGAGGAAAATATTGCCAGCCCCCGGTCGTGATCCTTTTCTAGACACCTTCGTCTTTCAAATAATCCTCTAATAACTCCCTTGGGTTCTATGGAGTATGTAAAATTTAATAATTATTAATGGTTAATTGAGGAACCTACACTCTGATACCAAATGTTACGACCCCACCTCCCGACAACCCCCAATTAAGGGAGACTGATAAGTCAAAGCCGCACCCATAACTTCCGGATCAAAGGTTCGGCAATTAACCAAGAATAATTATCAAATTTTAACAGACTATACTGAAAAGTTGTAAGAAAATAAATTTTGCATACCTTTTTGAAAACTTGGATCTCTAAGCTTCTATCCACTTAAGGAGTCTACTCTAACTAATCCTCCTTGTATTTTACTTCATGCATTTCACAATATGATGATTTACTGTTTGTCCTTTTGGCTTGCCCTAAAACGCCGACAAACAAAACGTCGGTCAGCCGAAGCTGGTATGTGGGGGAAATAATAATCATGCAATTATCTATAACAACGTAATCATTCAATTAATCATTTATCAACCAAGATTACGTTTTAAGCCAAACTACTCAATCCATACCTATCCACAACTCTGTGTTGTCCCTGTAAGGACTTATATGGTACCTCTGTAAAGGTAGAGTCGCATGGCACCACCCAAAGGTAGCCCAATATCTAACTCACTGTGACTTGATGGACCTACCCTCTAGGCATCGATATACTAAGTCATTCATGACCTGATGGACCTACCCTCTAGGTAGCCATATACTAGGTCAGCCATTACGACACAGAGGGGACCAGGATCTGAGCTAGAAGGCATATACATTATGTGATAGTCATAGTCACTTTATAATTGCAATATGAACATCCAAACAGTTTAGTTGCATTCAATGCAATTAAACATCCGGGAATCCATTGGAAAACCTAAGCAATTATTCATAATTAACCACATACCTAATTTGATGAGTCATACAGACTATTCAACATATACTTCATGTATATACAATCAAGCCAATAAATAGATCCAAGCAAGTACTTCAATCATCACATAATTCCTAAAAAGAATATGTACTCTATTTATTACACACTTTATCAAGAATCTACTTTATTGACTTGGATTCTCTTTCTAGGGTTTCTAATCCTCATTAAGATTTCATTAATATTCATTAGGGTCTCTTAGATCAATTTCTCAAACTTTATCCCTTTTATGTTAACAAACCCTAAAATACTCTTTTCCATTTATATGAACCTTAATTGCTCAACCATTCATTTTAATAGTCTTTTATACCCAAAATGACTTAGGATCAACACATCCTTATTTATTCATGGATTTGAACCATTAAAACAATTAAAAGACATATTCTCCTAAATTAGTGTTTTCAAGCTCATTAATGCATAATCATGCAAGAAACCCTAAATTAAGCCAATTATATAAAAAGATCATCTTTTTAGATCCTATTTTCACTTTTATTAACAAAAAGTTAATATCATATTGAATTATCCATTGAACAACATTAAATCCATCTATCATCAAATCTAAGGGTTTTTCTTTAATTAAATCATTAAATATGATAACTTTATGCCCTTTTCAAATTTCAAGCATATTTATGCACATAAACTCTAAATTAGACTAATCACGTGCAAAGTTCTTCCTTTTTTAACATAATGTACCTTTTTACATTTAACAGGTTAATATCAACTTTAAAGATTTATTAAACCCTATTATACACATTATTCATATCAAAATAGGGTTTCTTAATCTTTAATTCATTAAATATGATAATTTACACTACATTTCGAACTATGATCAGATTCAGGCTATAAAACTATTTTTATTGGATTCCTCTCGTTCTCCTGATCAAAATTCATATATAACTTGTTTTAATTCGAGCTACGGTTAAATAAATATGATTTTTTTGCATTAAGCCACTTATTTGACCAATCGGATGGCGCCACGTCATCCAGCTCAAGCAACGTTGCTTGGCCTTGGAACATAACCGAATTACAAATATGCCCTCGACATAACAATTGGTTCTTTAGCACGCGAAGGGCAGATTCGTCCAACGACAACACATTGTCTTCAACCGCAAGGACAGTGGCTGTCGTGGTCTTGCGGGCATGGTTTGGAGAGTGGGGGTACGATCTGGGGCACTGTCGTGCTTGTTGCAGGTGTCACACAGTCTTGAGACCGCTAGGGGCACGATCAGCTTGGAGAAGACTACGAGGGCATATTGTGGGGGAAGATGGGTGTCATGGAGGCATGAGGTTAGGGTTGTAGGTGATTCATAGGTGTCCTTTGATAACACCAAATTTTGTGATGTTTTTGCCCTTTATTCTGTTGTCAAAACTTCCCTTTTCTACTATTTTCCTCTCTTTTATTAGTACTTTCGCAATAATTGGCCAAACAATACTCTTAATCCGATATTTACATCTTTTGCAGAGTTTTTCCTCATTTTGGTACAATAAGGCCGTCCCGGCCCACAAATAAGTCCAAGTCTATTTCGGCCTTCCCGACGCCCGATACAACCTCTGCCCGACAGGGTGGAACGACACGCCTTCTACCTGACAGGGAGCCAAGCTCGCCACAACAACCCAGCTTGTCGCCCGACACAGCCACCCACCGGCAGGCGTGCCACCCGTGACCGGCCTAAATCGCGCGTCCTAAAATTGGAGGCGGATTTGAGGTAGTCGAGCTTTTACACTTATAAACCCGAATCCTTCTAGGCCCCCACAACTTTGTTTACGCGGTCGAAGTAGATATACGGGGTCGAACACAGGGACAAGGGGGGCAGTGTTGAGAACACGGAATCGACACGCTACACTTCGGTAGGAATAAAGAGAGATAAATTCCCAAAAAGGGGAGCAGTAAGATGTCATAAATAAAACAAAGAAAACTATCTCCAAGTGGAGCTACGAGAGAGATATAAGATTTTAGTCATTTAGCAGTTTTTAGGGGTTTTCATGCAACAGAAACAAAAAGATATTGCTCGAGCTAAAGTGAGGTACGAAGGATAAAACTCCAGTAAAACAAGCGGCGGTAGAACTGGTCATGTACCCCTCCTCTCGAAGCGGGTACCTCTAACAAGGCATCAACACCTCTCTCGAGGTCACCGGACTAAAATTAGAGTTGGAAAGGTCACTAAAGCAACTCCGTTCCAGGCACTCTCGTACTCCAGAATCAGACCAAACACTAGAGCCACAACACAACTCTCGAAGCTGTTGCGACGGGAAAACACGATTCGTTAGCTAAGCAAAATGCGATCCAAACATGCAAGCTAGAGTTAGGATATCCAACATAGCAATCATCCAACAGACTGTACCAAGCACAGAGCAGCAAGTAATTAAGCATCTTCTATTTCCATAGCCAAATAAAGGGTCTTAATTACAATGCATAAGTAAGGAATTAAATGACAAAAAGTAAAGATATGTGTCACCTCCTTGATGTAGAAGGACGATAGGGTGATGTAGCTCTCCTACCCGATATCGGTCAGAGGCCTAGCCCGATACAGAGGTGTCGTGCGACACAACCTCTCGGGCGGAACACACCAACTGTCGGCCGTATCACACAAGGACCCTGGCCGATACGCTCATGTCGGGCGGCACGCTCGACAAGCTAAGCGTATCGGTTTGATATCGTGTCGGGCTAAGAGCTACGCATTATTGTTGTCAAGCATTTGTGTCGCTCATCTACGTCGGCCGATATCGGCCCGCAGTGTCGCCCGGGACGGTCCTAAGTGAACTGTCCCCTCCCTCTCGGGATGAGGAGAAGCTCACGTAGTGTTGCCCGAGACAAGCACTGGGGCACGACACGTATGCTCTCACAGTCTCCTCGGAAGATAGCTCAACTCCCAACTGTTCGAATTCTAAAACTCCGAACTCACCCTGCTGTCTTTTCGACTCCCTGTTTCATCGGCTAGGTAGACGTCATTAAACAACAGCGGATGGGCTATGTATGTGTGTTCGAAATTTGACTGTAAAATTTGGATGCAAGCGGTAAACACAGATATCGCCAGGAATCCTCCTTTAACCACGTCCCTCATATCTTCTACTGGGACTATCACATTGCCTGCCTTGTAAGTGACATCTCCTGGGGTAGCATCTACTAACTTCAGAAGGATTTCATCTACCTGCTCCTGTGTGAGCGTAGTGCATAAGAAGCGATCGAAGTCTTTGATCAGCCCTTCTGTACCTATAGGCAAAGCAGTGTCTTCCATCCCATGCACTTTCCGCAGGGTTTCTAACTACTTGCCTGCCCCATGGGTGTCAGTTTCTAGTTCCACTTCTTTCTCTGTGGAGCTGCTGGATTGTGAAGATTCGTCCTCTTGGTCATCATTCAGCAGCCTATCGGGTACCCCTTCATCTCAAAAATAGCGCCCGTCTTTGATCAGTAGCATGGTGTATGTGCCTCTGCGTTGATAGAAACATGTGCCCCTGAGGGCTGTCAAGTTGCCAAAAGTACTGAGCACCTATATTGCACTTAAGATGACTAAGACGTTGTTTCCGCTTCCCTCTTCAGCCTGGACGGGGAAGTTGTGAATAGAATAGAAGTTCCAAACGCCTCCGTGATGTTTGGCTCCTTCCTTGATAGCTCGTAGAAGACGCAGCGGTAGAAGTCTCTGCTTTCTATCTTCCGGGCGACTGAAAGCAGTTCCAGAGTGCGGCAACTTGCTGTAATTGCATTTCAGCAGCCGGACGTCGTGGTTCTTTAAGTCTACTATGCAGAGGAACCAAAAGTCGCGGTGCTTGTACGGTGCCAATACGAGGTTAGGGCTATGCTCGTCAATGTGTCGCAGCATATTTGTCACCGCAGCAGAGTCTTGTTCCCCCTTCATTATCCTTCTTGCCAAGGTCGGGGTGGCGGCGTATATCTTTTTCCGACCTATCCTGCTATCTATATTTTCTATTATTGTGTTTTTGAGGACCCTAAACAGTCTTTTTTCGACGACGGCCGGCGAGCGGAACATGTCGCGGAGTGTTCCATGTTGTACGGAGAAGTAGCCGTCACTCTAGACGACGTCTTCCTCATCTGCCCGCGATCTAAGGACCTTGTCCAGCAGCTTCTGGTCTCTGATCGTCAGGTAGCCAATGACCCTTCTATCGAAATCAGCCATCTTGAAGGAAGGTATTTCATATGGCTCAAGAAACCTATCCGCCATCGAGCGTCTTCCTCGGGGAAGGTGTCTTTCATTAGCTGTATACACGTCCCCCTTTTCTCCCTCTGATTCGTCAGAAGAGTCTCCCCCGATGCTGATATCTTCATTATCATCTTCAACTTTATCCAGGGAGACTGATGGATTTTATTTCTCTAGACCTAAGGAGCTCTCCTGTCCTGCTGGAGCTCCATCGGTTGACTTTGGCTGTGTTCCTTCCTCGGGCGTTGTGGATCTCTCGCTAGAGGCGGAGGCGGACCCTGCTGTGGAAGCAGATGTTGACGAAGAAGAAGGAGAGCTACGGCTAGGGGGCGATGGTGACCTTCTCGGCTTCCTTCGGCGCGGATGATCGTCCCCTCTATCCAACCTCTCCTCGATCTTGTCGAGGCGTTGGAGAACTTATTACAGTGTCCCATTCAGAGCCTCTAGCCCGCCGGGAAGGTCAGCTAGAGTCAGCAACTCTTGCTCTTGGCTGTTCATCTTGTCTTGGAAAGATGCAAACTTGCGGGTTAGGGAAGTACAGGTAGCTGAGTTGTTGTTTGTTTCCTCTCACAAGTAGTCGAGCTCGCGCCCTAACATCATCCCGAATGATGGAGGGGTTCCTGCTGTCGTCCCTTCTATCCTTGCGACCCCCTGCTCTTGCTCTGGTCTACCAGATGAGGCAGAATTTATCTCTATTGTTCGCGTGGAAGATGTCTCTGGGTGAGGTGTCAGCCTTCTCGCGGCTGTCTCCTCTCCGCCTTCATGTCCCGGTGAAGATGGTCGTGGTGTGGGCAGACACTTCTCCACCTCTACGTCCTCGATGATCCTTTCAGCAGCTCTAACTGGAGACTCTGGTGGTGGTGTCGGCGTCAGCTGCACGCCTTCGAGTCTCATCCGAAGGACCACGGCGAACACCTCATTACTGGCGTCTGGTTGCGGTTCTTCTTCTGCCTCTACTGGCATTACAGGGATGTCGGGAGCTACGACCGTCTCTTCCACGGCAGATCCCGAAGTTTCCATCCTGGTGACCTCAACAATCACCGCTCTTTCTCAGCCACCACTGTCGTTGTTGGTGCGGTGGCTGGTATGGTTGGAGCGACGACAGCTTGATCAAAAGTTGTCATCGGCAGTTTTGGGGCTGGCCTCTCTGTGGCCCTGATCATGGTTGTGGTTGTCGTGTTATTAGCTATAGCTTCGATCTCGGCAGTGGTGAAGACCAACTTCTCCTTGTCGTAGTTGGCGCAGTGAGGAATGAGAAGGAGTATGTCCGTCCTCGAAAACTTGTAGAAGAAACTTCCCCTCTCCTTCCTGATGATGTTGGTCCTCATCAGATATTTGATGTCAAACACCTCATCGCGTTGCGTTCTATTATGGCTGCGCGGCTCGAACGGGTACTCGAGTCCTGCTATGATGAGGTTGATAATGCCGCCCATGCAATACTCCTTAGTGGCCTCCTTCATTGGATGCAACCTATTCAGCAAGAACCGACCGAGGTTGATCACTCGACCCTCCATAATATGCCACATGACGTGGAGCTCTTCCATGTAGATGTTGTTGGATTCATTCTTGCTGAACAGTAAGCATGCCACCAGCTTGTGCACAATCCTCCAGAAGCAGGAGTGCACTACCACAACCTTTGCTCCCGGCTTAAACGAAGATTCGCCGGTAAGCCTGTCCCAAAACTTCACGGGATTGAACCCGTCTTCCTCGATGATCCTCTCACCGTTGTCCATCCGATTCTTCTCTTCCTCGCTTGAAGAGAAGATCTCATTTAAGAGCTTCTCAGAGATGGCGTGCTCTGAATTGTATAGCCGGGCATGTAGTCTGTCTGGCCCGCCAAAATTTTCTTTCTCTACTGCTGAATTCCTCACCCGGCGGAGAGAGGACATGAACTCCATGGTCAGCTTGGTGTACGAAGAAGTCCGGCTGAAGTAGATCTTCTTTAGTCCTGCCGATGTAAGGACGCTCTTCAGCCTCTTCACGATCCCAAGCTCATCAAACGAGGCTCTATGGCAGAACCTGCTTGGCTTGTACATATTGGATACTAGCTCAGCATAGCGGAGAGCATGCTCGTCGTCTCTTGGCTCGAAACTCCCCGAAAAGGATTTCGGGAGTTCTACTGCTGGTGTTGGCGCTGCTGCAAGTGGTGTTGGTGCTGGTACTGGAGTCGTAGCTTCTCCAACCCTTGCCTTCTTCTTTGTCCCCGATGTCCCAGCCTGTCCTGGGTTCGGGCGCTTGGGTCAGGCAACCTGCCCTTCAATAGCAGTCTCAGGGTAGACCCTCCTGCCTCGCTCGTCGACTGGGACAATGGTCATCTTAATGCGGGCCATCTCTATAAGTCAACAAAAGAAATTTCTCGATTAAACATGTTGGCCTTTGGAGGAAATATAATAAAGAATAGACGTGTGACCCTGTATTATCCTGTACAAAATCTGCCCGACACTCCTGTATCGGGCGACACACTGGTTTCATCAGCGAAGCCCTGTGCCCGATACAAGAGATTGGTATCGCCCGATTCGTCAAAAGATTCAATCGCGCGATAAAGATAGGTCAGAAAGGCGGTGAACGCGCGTCAGGTCTGTCGCTAAAAAAGAAAGGCGTGACAGGCGATACAAGGGCGATAAGACGAGGTGCCCGATACGTTCTTATTAAAGAAAAGCAGTGTGTCGCTCTGTAACAAAAACAGGCGATGCGATGCAACATCGGGCGACACGGCTGCTCAGCGTAGGAAACTTGAGATCGATAAACTACTTGTAACAAGAAAAGAAGCGTGTCAGCCGACACGATCTGTCGGGCTATACCTTGCTGTGATCTGGGCTATCGGGAGACACAAGAGAATTGCAGTCTCGCACGACACGGGAGCAGAAGCACAAATTCTCTCGCTCGACACGGGAGTGTAAAAACAGTAAGGTAAGGAACCCGACACGGTAAAACTCGCTTTCCTTTTATAGAGACTAAACAGTAAAACTCGGACGCGCGTCGACCGTCAGTCCAGCGCGTAAGCCGGAACGCCCAACCGTCGGCACGACTGTTGCGCTCCACGAAGCCCCACCGCCCGATAAGGGTGCACTCAAAGCGCTGATTGGGTTGCCCCCGTGAATCGTGAAAACAAAAAGGGTTAAGCTGCAGCTGATGAGTAAAACATCATTGGCCTAGGACTAAGATCCCAGCCTCAGATGGTATTACCCATCTCGGTTAATAAAACTAAAGCGGTGGCCCACAAAACATAAGCGTTAGTGCATGTGGCGCATGCACCTCCTCGGACCTTATTACATACCAAATGTTTGTAAAGTTTGTTCTGCAGGAAAGTAAATTGCAATCCTATTCTAAGAAATAAAATAAAGTAAAGCTCGGGTTGCCTCCCGAGAAGCGCTGTAGTTATCGTCTCCAACTTGACGGCTCCAATTTACTCCTTATCTGCCAGCATCATCCCTTTTCTGCAACTTGATCTCGGCCTTCCATCTGTCACAGCCCTGGCCTCTTCGCAGGTTCAGTGTTTGACGGTATCTTTCTTGAGGGGTTCTTCATCAGTTCGGCCATTTGAGCTAATTGTTGGTCAATCTGGCGTTGATGCGTCTGCATATCTGCCAGCTGGACCTGCAATGAGTTCAACACACCCGAATTTGATAGCGCACTCTGCGCCAATTGGTTGTTGATTATGTCCTGCTTTTTCACAAAATCAAACAACTATCCCACCACATCTGCTTGGTTCGAAGCCTGGTTCTGTCCTTATTCTTTAGCTGATCCCTGGTACTTGCCTTGACTTTGGAAATTACCTTTGTTCTGTTGGAAGGGGGCATTTCTAGCACACTGAACGGTTCCTCCCCTCTTTTCGAAAGCTTGGGTTGGCTTAGTGGAGTTATGCAGCTGATGAGAATTCTCATCCGCATCCTTGTTCCCATAGCTGAAACCAGGATGGTCCGGTCTTTTGAAGTTTACAAAAGAGACATTTTCAGTCTCTTCTGCCTCAGACTCGGTATCGCTTGATGCTTCTGGCCGGGTGTAGATGCAGTTATCTACCCCATGGCCGCCTTCTCCGCATGTTACACATTTCATTACTTTTTCTACCTGCTTCTTCCCCTTACCACCAGCTTCTCGTAACTGTTTTACATCCGTAGCAATCCTTTGGATCTGCGAGGTGATTGCCTCTAGCGCCTTAGATTCAAGGGTGGACCCTTCACCTACCTTCTTTATCTGCCCTCTATCGGACCGGTCGAACTCAGCACCTGCCATCAACTCGGCCATATTCTTGATAATCATTTCGGACTTCTTCGCCTTCTTCCCCAGGAAGTCACTGCCCGCGCCCGCGTTCAGCGACACCCTGTCTTCGGGAGTCAAGCCGTTGTAGAAGGCGGTGACGAGGAAACCCTTCTTGTAGTTGTGATGGGGGCAATCTCTCAGGTACTCCTGGAATCGCTCCCAGGCGCCATGGAGGCTTTCATTCGGATTTTGCATGAAGGATGTTATCTCCTTCCGATTTCTGACTGTCCTTTCAGTGGGGTAGAACTTATTCACAAACGCGTCAGCTAATGCTCCCCACCCGTTCAGAGACTGGTGGGGTACCCCAAGGTACCAAGATAGTGCCTTGTCTTCCAGTGAAAAGATGAAGCCCTTGCAATATATCACCTCCTGGGGAACACCTCTCATCTTAATCGTGTCACAAATATTCTTAAAAAAATCCAGGTGATGATAGGGATTGTCATTCTTGGAGCTCCCTCTAAAACTCTTATTTTGGATCATCGAAATGACAGAAGGCTTAAGCTCGAAGTTGGCCGCATTGAACCGCAGAGTGACGACAAGACACCTGGAGTTGTTGGCTTTTGAGGATGCCAACTCCCTAAGCATCTTTTCCTCCTCTTCTGAGTCATCACTATCACTCTCTCCCCGGCATTGTTCCTGATCGTTCCGATTTCTTCTTTGCCTCTGACGGTGACGGCGTCTGTGTCGGTGATGGCCCTCTTCATACTCCCCTGAGTCTGGATCTTCTTGTTGATGGTCACCGCCATACCTGTCATTTTCTTCAGGCGGGGGTGAATCAGGCCTCCTCCCTTGGCGTTCGCCTTCAGAATGGGGTGGCTCAATGCGAGGCGGCATGGCGGTTGGAGTTGGTGCTCAGTGGAACAGATCACCGTTCTTCTGAGTTCCTATTAGTGGCACGATGAATCAAGTTTAGATGAAAGATTTATCAATTTCAAGCAGAGAATAATAGTAAAGAAAAAGAAGAAAAAGAAAAAGAGTGATGTCAAACTCATTGCTAAGCTTGAGGCACAGGAGTGTAGTTAGTGGATTCAGATTCGTCAACAGTACCATTTTTGCCTTATCCCCGGCAACGGCGCCAAAAAGTTGACCGGGCTAAATCGCGCGTCCTAAAATTGGAGGCAGATTTGAGGTAGTCGAGCTTTTACACTTATAAACCCGAATCCTTCTAGACCCCCGCAGCTTTGTTTACGGGGTCGAAGTAGATATACAGGGTCGAACACAGGGACAAGGGGGTAGTTTTGAGAACACGTAATTGACACGCTACACTTCGGCAGGTATAAAGAGAGATAAATTCCCAAAAAGGGAAGCAGTAAGATGTCAAAAATAAAACAAAGAAAACTATCTCCAAGTGGAGCTACGAGAGAGATATAAGATTTTAGTCATTTAGCAGTTTTTAGGGGTTTTCATGCAACAGAAACAGAAAGATATTGCTCGAGCTAAAGCGAGGTACGAAGGATAAAACTCCAGTAAAAAAAGCGGCGGTAGAACCGGTCTTGTACCCCTCCTCTCGAAGCGGGTACCTCTAACAAGGCATCAGCGCCCCTCTCGAGGTCACCAGACTAAATTAGAGTTGGAAAGGTCACTAAAGAAACTCCATTCCAGGCACTCTCGTACTCCAGAATCAGACCAAACACTGGAGCCACAACACAACTCTCGAAGTTGTTGTGACGGGAAAACACGATTTGTTAGCTAAGTGAAACGCGATCCAAACATGCAAGCTAGAGTTCGGATATCCAACATAGAAATCATCCAATAAATTGTACCAAGCACAAAGCAGCAAGTACTTAAGCATCTTCTATTTCCATAGCCAAATAAAGGGTCTTAATTACAATGCATAAGTAAGGAATTAAATGACAGAAAGTAAAGATAGGTGTCGCCTCCTTGATGTAGAAGGACGATAGGGTGTTGTAGCTCTCCTGCCTGATATTGGTCAGAGGCCTAGCCCGATACAGAGGTTTCAGGCGGCACACCCTCTCAGGCGGCACGCTCGACAAGCTAAGCGTATCGGTTTGATATCGTGTCGGGCTAAGAGCTACGCATTGTTGTTGTCGGGCACTTGTGTCGCTCATCTACGTCGGCCGATATCGGCCCGCAGGGTCACCCGAGACGGTCCTAAATGAACTGTCCCCTCCCTCTCGGGATGAGGAGAAGCTCACCTAGTGTCGCCCGAGACAAGCACTGGGGCACGACACGTATGCTCTCGCAGTCTCCTCAGAAGATAGCTCAACTCCCAACTGTCTTAATTCTAAAACTCCGAACTCACCCTGCTGTCTTTTCGGCTCCCTGTAGCTGCTATTTATAGGCAGCGGTTGGGGGAAGTTATGGTGCTCGAAGTGCCACGTGGTCCCCTTAAGCTCTGGTCGATGGACGGACAATACAGTTATAGCTCGGCGCGGAGGTATCTGCTATCGGTCACGTGACGGGCGGCGCGTCGGCCGGTGGGTGGCTGTGTCGCCCGACAAGCTGGGTTGTCGGGGCGAGCCGGGCTCCCTATCTGGTAGAAGGCGTGTCGTCCTTCAACTTCTTCTCACGTGGCACCTCTTTGTCGAGCGTCTTTGTGTCACGCAGCCCCTGTCGGGCAGGGGTTGTATCGGGCGTTAGGGAGGCCGAGATAGGCTTGAACTTATTCATGGGTCAGAGTGGCCTTATTGCCCAAAAACGAGAAAAACTCTGCAAAAGATAGGAAAATTGGTTTAAGAGCATTGCTTGACCAATTATTGTGAAAGTGCATACAAAATAGAGGAAAATAGCAGAAAAGGGAAGTTTTGATAATAGAAAAATAGTCTAAAATATCACAAAATTTGGTGTTATCAACCCGTCACGTGACCGATAACTGACACCCCTATACCGAGCGATACCTGTATTGGCCGTCCAACAAACCGCGCATAAGGGGGACACGTGGCACTTCGAGCATCATAACTTCTCCCAACCAGCTGCCTATAAATAGCAGTTACAGGAAGTCGAAAAGACAGTTCAGACAGTTGGGAACTTTGAGCGATCTTCAGAGGGAAACTGCGAGAGCAAGAGTATCGTGCCCCAGTGCTCGTGTCGGGCGACTCTAGGTGAGCTCTTCCTCATCCCGAGAGGGAGGGGTTGATTCACTTAGGACCGTCCCGGGCGACACTGCAGGCCGATATCAACTGACGTGGATGAGCGACACAAGTGCCCGACAGTAGAACGCGTCGCTCCATGCCCGACACGATATCGAACCCGATACGCTTCGCCCGTCACGCGTGCCGCCCGAGAGGGTGTGCCGCCCGACAGGAGCATATCGGCCAAGGTCCTTGAGCGATATAGTCGGTAGTCAAGTGTGCCGCCCGACACTGCCGTATCGGGCTAGGCTCCTGACCGGTATCGGGCTGAAGAGCCGCTGTAGCCTGTCGTCCTTCTACATCAAGAAGGCGACATCTATCTTTATTACTGTTATTGAATTCTTTAATTCCTGCATTGTAATCAAACCTTTATATGTTTATAGAAATAGAAAAGCTCAATTACTTTCTGCTCTATGCTTGGTGCAAAATGTTGGATGACTGTTATGTTTGATATCTGAACTCTAGCTTGCATGTTTGGATCGCGTTTCGCTTAGCTACCGAATCGCATTTTCCCGTCGCAACAACTTCGAGAGTTGTGTTGTGGCTCTAGTGTTTGGTCTGATTCTGGAGTACGAGAGTGCCAGGAACGGAGTCATTTCAGTAACATTCCACCCTAACTTAAGTCCAGCAAGCTTGAGAGGGGTGTTGACGCTTGGTTAGGGGTACCCGCTCTGAGAGGAGGGGTGCAGGATGTTACTGCTACCGCTTGTTTTACTAAAGTCTTATCCTTCGTACCTTGCTCTAGCTCTAGTTTTATCTTTCTGTTTCTATTGCATGAAAACCCTTAAATATTTCTAAATGACTAAAAACCTTAAATCTCTCTAGTAGCTCCAGTTGGAGATAGTTTTCTTGCTTTGTTCGTGACATCTTGTTGTTTCCCTTTTGGGGAATTTATTATCTCTTTATACCTGCCATAGTGTAGCGTGTCGATTCTGGGTTCTCAACACTACCCCGTTGTCCCTGTGTTCGACCCCGTATATCTACTTCGACCCCGTAAGCAAAGTTGCGGGGGCCTAGAAGGATTCAGGTTTATAAATGTAAAAGCTCGACTACCTCAAATCTGCATCCACTTTTGGACGCGCGATTTAGGCCGGTCATCCTTGTGGTCTTGAAACCACTTGTCGGCTCCTCGTTCTTAAGATCATGAGGGTGCTCACGGTCTAGAGACCTCTAGGGCAGATCGTGATGGTGGTTGGGGATCACCGCAGGTCATGGTGAGAGGAAGATGATGAGGAGGCCGAGTTGTTGGTGGAGTGGAAGAGCGTTCACAATCATGGGATGGCGGCTTACTCACGGTCTTGGATCTATGAAGTCTCTTACGGTCTTAGAATCGTGAAGCCCTCCAAATAGTCTTGAGACCATGAGGAGGGTCAAAGAGCACCAAACTGTGAGGATGAGATAAGGGTTGGGAAGGTGTTGTTGATGGTGGTTGTCATGAGGTGTTGAAGGTGGTGGTTGTTGGCTTCCAACTATGGAGGAGGTCGAGGTGTAGGAGAAGGTGATCAAGAGTGGAGGTGTTGATGAAGGGTGGATGTGGAAGTTGGAACCACCAAGGTGGTGATCTAGGGTTAGAGAGAGGGTATTGTTGAAGGTAGGCCCTAGTTGAAGATTCATCATCATCATGACCTGCATGAAATTCAAGTAAACCCTTAGTTAATGAGCTTGATAATCCAATCAATTAAGCAAGATTGCACATTACAAGATTTAGGAGATAAAAGTGAATGTATTGAGCCGAATTAAGCCCAAGATGGCGACTGAAATCATGAGGAATTATGGATTCATCATGGTTCCACTGACTTTCTTGTCGGTGGTACCAAGTTTATAAAATCACACCCCTATTGATTTCCATTATTGTGTCAGTGGCATCGACATGGTGTCAGTGGTATCAACTTTTCTACTTCCTACACACCAAACAAAACTGACCAAGGTACCTTTTTACATTAAAAGTAATAAAATGAAAACTATAATAATTAAAATTATTAACACAAATGTAGGGAATAAAATCCTAAAAACCATAAAAGATGGTTGGGTTGCCTCCCAATAAGCACCCTTGTTTTTCATCATAGGCTCGAGGAACACATTAAAATTTGAATAAGTGAATCTCAATGAGCTTCAATTCTTCTCCCTCGCGATTAACTCTCCCCCAAAGTAGTGTTTCAATCATTTCCCATTCACAAAAAATGGATCAACCCCATTCCTAATATCCACTGATCCATGGGGAAAAGCCTTAACCACCATGAATGGACCACTCCATATGGACCTCAATTTCCCTGTGTGTAGTTTGATCCTAGAATTGAACAAGAGGACCTTTTTTCCCAGAGTTAACACTCCTTGTAAGATAAGATGGTCAGGAACCTTCTTGGTTCTGTCATTATAGATCCTAGAGCTCTCATAGGCATCTAGCATGAGCTCATCTAACTCATTGTGCTCCAAAATTCTTTTCTTCCTTGAATCATCAATATTATAATTCAATTTTCTCAAAGCCCACTTGGATTTATGTTCCAATTCCAGAGGTGAATGACATGCTCTCCCATAGACCATCCCAAATAGAGTTGTTCCTATAGGTGTTTTATTGGTTGTCGTATATGTCCAGAGAGCATCAATTAATTACATGCTTGAATTGGTTCTATTGGTTGAGACTATCTTTTCCAAGATCTACTTAATCTCCCTATTAGACACCTCAACTGATCATTGGGTTTGTAGGTGATACAAGGTTACTACCATGTGCCTCACAACAAATTGGTCAATAAAGCTCCCAATTTCTTATTATTGATGTGAGATCCCCATCACTTATCATTACTCATGGCACCCCAAACCTACAAAATATATGGTCTTTCATGAACCTGTAAACAACTACAACATGATTGGTGTGGGTTGGAATCGCTTCCACCCACTTAGATACATACTCAACTGCAAGCAATATGTATAAATTGGAGTTAGAAGACACAAAAGGACCCATGAAATTTATTCCCCATAAATCAAACACCTCAACTTCCTAAAAAATGCTCATGGGCATTTCATGTCTCCTAGATATATTTCCTACACATTGACATGCATCACAATTACACATGAAATTATAAGCATCTTTAAAGAGCGTTGGCCAATAAAACCTGCTTTATAAGACCTTTTCGCTAGACTTGCTCCAGGACCAGGTATGACCTCATAAACCATCCTTCCCATTACATAGTTATTGATTTGATCCACTGGTTCATGTGAAATATAATAGTAAACTTTTTGTTTCCACTGCCTGCTCAGTCGCCATATTTCCCTCCATTGGTATCAGAGCCAATCAATCTACAATGTTTTGGGATGCTATTGTCCTAGAACTAGAATTGTGTCCCCCAGTAGGTAGGGAGTGACAGTATGCTAATATACACTCAAACTCACACTCGGGCACACACTTCCTCAAGATCCCATCCCTACATCATTTGAGCAATATGGGGCCATCCCACATGTAGAATCTCAGAGAATGAAAATTTTTATTTTTATCTTGATATCCCCAATCTTTTGGCAGCTCACCACAAGCCAAGTAGTTCACAATGTTTGCAAACCATGACTCCTTGTTCTTAATGGCAAAGAACTACTCATCTAAAAATTCCTCAACTATAGGTATATCCAAATCTTTCTCATCCACTCTTTCCAACCTGGACAAATGTGTTGGATCTAGGATGGGTTATATTCTCTAGAAGGGGGTGAATAGAGTTGAATGCACTTAAAAAAAATTCATTAGACATTCAAAGTATTTTAAAAGATAAGGTTTCTAATATGAAATTTGAGTCCAACTAAACATACATAGAAAGGACAAGAGAGATAGAAACAAGCACAAGAACACTATCTATGTAGAGTGGTTCCAATCTCCAAAATAGGAGATTGTCAGTCCACTACATACAGAGGCCACCCTCTAGGATTTCTCACCCATATCTCCCTCCTTATATTCACTTATAAGTGTTACAATATATGGCCTTTGTTATCCCAGACAAGGATACCTGACTTTCCCTTTGAGGAGAAGGGAGCCAACAACCTACTAAAGGAATTACCTATCCAACCAAGGGTCTTCTATCTCACCAAGGACTTACCCACTTTGCACTGAGTCTTTCGCCTTCACCCAGGACTTACCCACTCTTACACAAATATTCTGCCTTTAAGGAATTACCCACTCTTCTTGGATCTTCCGCCTTTGACTTCACTTTGTCAAGGAGAAGCTTCCACCAAGGACTTCCCCACTTGAGCAAGGAGTATTTATCCTTCACTAAGGACTTACCCACTCTTGCTCCAAGTATTTATCCTTGCCTTCTACTTCTTTACCTCTCTTAGACAAGAGAGAGAACCTTCATCTTCATGGTTGAAATAAGAGATTGGGAGGCGGTGGAAGTGAGAGCATCATAAGATATACATGTAGGACTAGCTTTCTTTCAAATCTCCTACTAACTCTAATGTATGTAGCAAGTGATTAAGCTTAGAGAGAGAGAGGAGGCTGTAGAATGCACTCAACTATAGAATAGGGACCTTCATAGTGCTTGGCTAATCATTGGATAAAGCCCAAGGGGTCCTATTTAGAGTTGGGGATGCCTAGTAGACAGTGGGAACACTTAAGGACAAATACTAGATGTTTGGGGTGTTGCAACGGATATTTTTTTGAGTTTTGTAACACTCCAATGGTTAGAAATATTGTTTTGCACTTTTCTGTACAGTGCGATCGGTTGAGTTCTGTGTGTCAGAAACTTGACCGATTGCACTATTCAACAAAGCTAATTTGAAGAATTGGTTGAGTTTATCCTGGATGAAAATCGACCATTCACTTAAATCAGTTTTGTTCAATGCAGCGATCGGTTGATTTTGTAACTCGACATAATGTATCAGTCAAATTTGTAACTAGAACGAACCTAGGCATTTTTAAAATCCATCAAGGGATCGGTCGATTTTGTAATTTGATAGAAAAATAGGCTGTAATGAATTTTGGAAAATGGATATACATCATATTCCACAAAAGTGCACTTGCATTGATCTGGACTTCTCTTTTGTCCAAGTTAGGATGCACAAGTTAGGACATTTGGAGTGTTGGGTTTTGGGGGAGACAGAGAAGGGAGTGGAAACAAAAATTTTCTTCTCCCAAACCCAGAATAAAGGAATCGCGCCAACGTCTATACAATAGTAAGGATGGTTTGTAGAGGCATATCTTGTCCCGAGGCTTGCTCAGCGACGTTGCCTCGCGGCTTGCACGGTCTTCACCTCTGGTATTGGATGGTGTCTATGCAGCTCCTAGTCTCACTGGAACTCTCGGGATTGATAGTTTTCCTCCGAGCGGTAGAAATCTCCCACCTCTACAGTCGTCCACACGAACTGCCTGGAACTCCGATCTCCTTATCCCACAAGGAATCGGAAGGAGTCATACCCTCATGTCAGCGTACTAGTCACCGACATACTCTCCTGCAACCAGTCACTTTTCTATAGTTGTCTTTCCCTTGTTGTGCCTCCCTTATCGGGTAGCACTTGTTTGGGCTCTCTCTCGGTTACCAAAACTAGAGATAACGACAAGTTTACATAGCAACTGGTGTTCTGAGTTGTACTTTGAGAAGCCCCCAGTACCCCTATATATAGGAGGGTCATGGGATAGGGTTCTCTACTCCTGGCAATGCAGGATTAATGTAGGAGTGGAAGGGTTCAAGATTATCCACAAAACAACCAACTGCGCCAGCTGAGCTGATTGTTTTAACCCTGAAACAGTCGTTTGGTGACCTCAACCGATCGGTTCACACCTGAATCGATCATTTGGGACACCTGAGCTGATCAGTTCACTTCTGAGCCGATCGGTTCGTGGTCCTGGTCCAACTCAAAGTGACTTTCATAATTGTTTCCGATTAATCAAATATTAATCCTTGCTCAAATCAAATTTGTACAAGTGAAACAAATTATATTTGCAAAACAATCTTGGTTGGTCACACGAATCGACAGGTTAAACAATTGAGCTGATCATTTCATGATACATGACCTGATCGACTCACCACATGAGCCGATTAGTTCACCTACCTGAGCCGATCGGTTCATCAGATTAGACGATCAGTTGGGGTGCAAATGTTTTTGCAAAATCAGTCAATTACAGTTTCAATCAATCTGATACTCTAATCAATTGGTCCAACACCTTGAACACTATGATTTAGAGCTATCAATCAATTGGGTGTTTAATTGAACTACTAAACTCCTTTAGTAATCAATCTAAACATCATTTGTGGATAAACTCCTCTTCCAGGTTAAATCCTATGTGTGTGACTGTGTAGGTCCATTTCACGTTGGCAGTGAAATTCCAAAACACTTATGACTTCACAGGCAATAAGCGGTGCCTAGTCACACATCTGTGCTACCCAAGTGAAATAGAAAGTTGAAGAACAACATTCAATCCTACCATCCATGAATGGTATTATAGAGAATGTATAATTCCTTTGTCACTAATGTCCTGAATGAACTTAAGGCATGGTACAGTCATCCTTTCAACGTTCATTCATTTCCTTGATCTCAGAGCAGACTGGGTGAGATGTGTGTGACATCAACATCACATATTGATTCACATGTGCATGCACATGCCTTTCTCAATCCTACTCATCAAGTGGCCATGGACATTAAACTCCCTTAGGAGGGACAAATCCCATATCTATCACTCACCCCTCAAAAGCCCCATGTGTCAAAGTCACCCAATCATCACCTTTATAACAACCCATGTTTTAGGACTGCATTTGATGATGTCAAAGTGTAGCCAACGAAATGTGTTGAGTGTAGTGATTTCAAGTCGAAGAATCACACTCACCACCATCACTGTGAGAGCTGACTGTGACTACCAAATCATGGTTCCATGTGTCACTCTCACAATGGGTCTGTCCGGTACACTTGTTCTCTAACAAGTACCTATGTACTTGGTTTGATATCACTATATCATGACTAATGAGATTCTGTCATCAACCAACACACAATCTAGTCTTTAGTGTTATTGATGTCTATGGTATTTTCCGCAATAACAACCGCCTAGGGACTAAACAAGAATGTATACTCTTAACATCTGTATGATCTCATCGTTTAGGTCCTCAACCCAAAAGCATACGTCTTCGAGTAAAACAATTCTTTAGACATCTATCATCACTACTACAGAAACAACATTCAGTGTCACTTTTCTGGGCATCGGTTATTTAGGAAAACCGACGCCTATAATATTAGATGTCGGTTATTTATGCAAACCAACGTCTATATTCGAAGACTAGCCAGACACGGGCACCGCTTTGTATTCAGCGTCGGCTGGTTATAACAGGCCGACACCTAAAATCGCCCGCGAAATCCAATTTTCGAGCAAAAACATTTTAGGTCACCTACATCGTTGGTTTTTTAACTATTCATCGACGCCTATTTAAAATGAAAATTTGTGCAAAAAGTCCCACTTTCAATGTCGGTTATCCTTCGATAACCGACGCTGATAATGGTTCTCGCCAAATAATTTAGGGTAAAGGTTGTCTAGTTGGGCGTCGGTGGTTTGCTATCAACCAATGCTAAATCATAATAGGCATTGGTTTTGTAGATAACCGACGTCGTTGCCCAACTTAATAAACTCGATCACCCGGCTCTTCCCCCTTTCTTCCTATTTCATCGCGATATTGCTGTGCTGCTGCTCACCGCCGCTCTCCTAAAATCGCCCGACGACCCCACTGCTGCTCACCGCCGCTACTGTTGGTGCTTCTCCACTTGCCTTCGCCACTGCTGCTGGTGCGCCGCTGCTACTGGTGCACCTCTACTCGCCGCCGCTGCTGCTGCTAGTGTGCCGCACGCTGCTCTGCTCATTCCCGATGGCACTGTTGTTCACCGCCCGCCGCTCTGCTCTCTCTTCTTCCGCCGCCACTGCTACCGCCCCTCACTACCGCACTTTCCACGCTAGCTCCAGGTAGCCCTACCTCTTTGCTTCCTTCTCCCTAGCTATTTACCAACAACAAGCACGACCATGGCTGTGTTGGCCTACCATGGTCGTGCTGTCCAGCACGGCCGTGGTATGCCAACATAGCCACGGCTGTGCTTGCTGTTGGTAAGGATATGAACACATTTTTATGTAATGCTTTATGTAAATCCTAGGATATGAACAAATTTTTTGCTTGCATATATTTGTGCTTCTAATCCTAATGTTTGACTTAATTCAGTAAATTTTGATGCATGTTGAAATATGATTTAAACTTGTCAATTCTAGCATCCTAATTTGATTTGATTAAACCTAACATTGATGAAACCCTAACATCAATTGTGATGAAACCCTAACATTAATTGTGATGAAACCCTAACATGTACATATCTATTATTGTGTTTGTTGGCCTAGAAACCCGTCCAAGATTTACTCATTAGGAGTAAATCTTGGATAGTCCCCGGTTTGGGACTGTTCTTCAACACCTAATCTCACTTAGGATGTAAGTCTATAATGTGTATTGGGTTTTTGAGAAAATTTCGGTAGCATTTGCCCCTTTGTTCTCTAAGTACATATGTACTTAGAGAACAACGGGGAAATGCTGCCAAAATTTTCTTGAAAACCCAATACACATTATACACTTACTAGTGAGATTAGGTGTTCAAGGATGGGATAGGTGGTACACATTTATTATATATAAGAATGACATCACATGTGTTTGTTGGCCTAGAAACCCGTCCAAGATTTACTCATTAGGAGTAAATCTTGGATAGTCCCCGGTTTGGGACTATTCTTGAACACCTAATCTCACTTGGGACTATTTGTATGGAGTCCGGCTTCATTGTAGATAATAGGAGTAAATCTTGGATAGGATGTAAGTGTATACCCTAATCTTGTCCTAATATATACTTGTTTTCTCTTTGATCAAAGAATGGATAGATCATGGATGTCCATTCGCAATCGCTGCACCCCAGAGTTTATATCTGGTCTTAATCAGTTTATTAGATTTGCTGAGGAACATAGGAAAAAACCTACAGATAGGCTCTATTGTCCATGTAGGCATTGCGGTAACAACTTGAAAGTCAACACTGGTGAGGAAATCAAAAGTCATGTCATGTGCAACGGGATTGTACAAGGCTATATAGAATGGCACTGGTATGGAGATATTTCAAACTCAAAACCAGTAGATGTCGATAGCAGTGCTTGGGTGGAAGAAGAAATTGCCTCCGATGACGTAGATGTGAACGAACCAGTTCCAGTAGACATCGTTGATGCGATGCTAGATAATTGTAGGGTAGAGCACACCGATTCACCTCCTATCTTTAGAAACATTGTGCATGATGCTGAGATACCGTTATACACAGGCTGTGCTAAGTTTATGAAGCTTAGCGTTGTGTTGAGATTGTATAAGTTGAAAGCTAACAATAGATGGAGCGACAAAAGATTCACTTCATTGTTGACTTTGTTGAAAGAAATGCTTCCTGAAGGAAACGGGCTGCCAATCTCAACATACCGGGTAAAGAAAATGTTGTGCCCAATGGGAATGGAGGCCAAGAAGATACACGCATGCCTGAATGATTGTGTATTATTTCAAAAGGACTATGTAGATTTGAAAGATTGTCCAAAATGTGGTGCGTCACGGTATAAATTGACGACTTCGGGGGAGTCCAAAAATGGTTCTCCTGCCAAGGTGTTGTGGTATCTACCTATAATATCACGGTTTCAACACTTGTTTGTAAATCCGAAAGATGCAAAGAATTTGAGGTGGCATGCAGATGTTAAGAAAAATAATGATGGGATCCTACGACATGCGTCTGATTCCCCACAGTGGAAGAAGATTGATCTATTGTACCCCAAATTTAGTGAAGAAGATAGGAATCTAAGACTTGGGATTTTTACAGATGGGATGAATTTGTACGAGACATTGAGCAACCAACATAGCACTTGGCCAGTCATGCTTGTTATATAAAATCTTCCTCCCTGGCTGTGTATGAAAAATAAGTATGTTATGCTGTCATTGTTGATATTGGGCCCTAAACAACCCGGAAATGATATCAATGTTTATCTTGAACCTCTGATTGATGACTTAAAGAAACTTTGGGCTGAAGGTGTGATGACCTATGATGCTTCAGGAAGAGAGACATTTCGTTTGCACGCTATGTTGTTTTGCACTATTAATGACTTTCCAGCATATGGGAATTTGTCTGGATATAGTGTCAAAGGAGCTAAAGCGTGTCCTATATGTGAAGAAAACATTGATTCAATAAGACTAAAACATGGCGGCAAGACTGTATATCTTGGTCATCGAAGGTTTCTTTCAAAATTCCATCCGTATCGTAGGAAGCAAAAAACATTCAATGGATGGAATGATGAACGGAGTGCACCTAAACCTATACCAGGGGATGTTGTTTATGAAAGAGTAAAGGACATTGTCAATGAATTTGGTAAGAAATCACAATGTAGTATGGCCACACGGAGTGACAATTCTTCATTCAAGAAGAAGTCAATATTTTTGGGATCTTCCTTATTGGATTTCTTTGATAGTCAGGCATTGTATCTATCTAATGCACGTTGAGAAAAATGTCTGTGATAGCATCATTGGTACTCTGTTAAATATACCAGGTAAGTCTAAAGATGGGATAAAATCCAGACTGGACCTACGTGAAATGGGAATAAGGTCAGAATTAACAGAATTATGTGAAATGCATAATAAAAGAACATACTTACCTCCTACTTGTTGCACGTTGTCTAGAAAGGAGAAGATAGCTTTTTGTGAATGCTTGGTAAATGTTAAGGTGCCACATGGTTACTCATCCAACATCCGTAGATTGGTATCAATGAAAGATTTGAAGTTGATAGGTCTTAAATCTCATGATTGTCACACTCTAATGCAACAAATATTGTCTGTGGCAATTCGATCTATATTACCGAAGCATGTAAGGTTTGCAATCACCAGACTTTGTTTCTTTTTCAACAGTCTATGTAGCAAAGTTATTGACCCTGATACTCTCGATAATTTGCAAAGAGAAGTGGTTGTTACCCTATGTCAGCTTGAGATGTATTTCCCTCCTTCGTTCTTTGATATCATGGTACATCTTGTTGTCCACTTGAATAGGGAAGTGAAAATGTTGGGACCAGTTTTCTTGCATTGGATGTATCCCTTTGAACGATACATGATCGTTTTTAAAGGTGATGTTCGAAACCGTTATCGGCCTGAAAGGAGTATTATTGAAGGTTATGTGGAGAGAGAGGTTATGGAATTTGGCAATGACTTTCTGAGTGGTAATAACACTCCTGTTAATGACAAGAATATTGAGGAGGGAAAATGAATTTTGGGATCACAGGTGAAAATAATCAGCCGTGAGCAGTTGGAACAAACTCACTTGTATATTTTACACAACATGGACGAAGTGAGTGTTTATATCGAGGAACATACCAATTTCATCAAGAGACAACAACCTCGAGCAAGTTCAATGTGGCTTGCTAGAGAGCATAATAAGGCTTTTACTAAGTGGTTTGAAGATAAAGTCTTACATCAACTATCTCAAACACCAAATGATATTACAGAAACTATCAAATGCCTCGCCTTTAAACCAAAACCGAATGTTATGTCTGATGAAGGGTTTGACATTAATGGGTTCACATATTACACAAAGCACCAAGATGATAAGAGTGTCGTCCAAAACAGTGGGGTCACTCTTCAAGCGTCGACTATGTATTTTGCAAGTGCAAAGGATAAGAGTCCACATGAAGCTAAAATGTCATATTACAGTGTCATTGAAGACATATGGGAGTTTGACTACATAGATTTCAGAATTCTGCTCTTTAAATGTAATTGGGTTGATAACACCAAAGGAGTTATAGTGGATGAATTGGGTTTCACTTTGGTGAACTTTTAAAAGATTGGCGAGAAGGGTGAACCATTCATATTGGCATCATAGGCGAAACAAATATTCTATATCGATGATCCTGCAAATGATAAATGGTCGGTTGTTCTTCATGGTAAAAGACAGTTCATTGAAGATCCTATAGATGAAGAAGAGTACTATGATTAGTATGATGACTCCAGTCCATTCTCAGTTGGGTTGCCAACTCCACAAAATATTGAAGCTAATGATGACTTATATGTGCACGGAGATCACAATGAAGGATTGGTAATTGATAAAAGATCACAATTTTAGAGGCATGTATGTTTATATTTTTTTATTGAAGCTAAATATTTGCTTTTTTAATATCAATATCATTTTCAGATTTGATTTTTCATTATCTTCTAGTTAATACAAATGATAAATGTTTGCCTTTTTCTAGTTAATACAAATGCTAAATGTTTGCCTTTTTCTAGTTAATACAAATGCTAAATGTTTGCCTTTTTAATGACATTTTCAGATGGCTGACCATGATGAGCATGATGTCCATGATGAGCATGAAGTCCATGATGAGCATGATGTCCATGACGAGCATGGTGAGGATACCAATGTAAGTTCTAAAAACATATCCTGTATTTCTATAAAATTCATTATCTTCTAGTTATGCCATATATCCCATATTTCTATATTGCGCTAATTCAGTGGGTTTATTTTTGTCAAATTTTAGGTTGATGATGCACATGTACCCACTGAAGCACTGGAGCAACTTGATGCGCAGCACCAAACACTTAATAAGAAAAGGGGCATCACTTTGTTGAAGAAGTTAATAGCGCTAAGTGGTAGTGGATCCAAATTGGTTGTGGAGTTTGATAATGGAGGAAATGCAATTGGAGTGAACCGCAATAATTTTGTAAACTATCTTGGGGTGTGTCACTCGAAGCCATTGTGGTGTTAAGTATGATAATTGGCATAAAGTTCCTCAGGGGAAGAAAGACTTGATATGGAAGGATTTATGTGTGAGTTATTATTATTTGCAATTCTATTTTGTAGATTACAAATTATATTATTTGCAATTATATTTTTGGATACTAGTTAATAAGAATTCTATTTTACAGAATCTGTTTGCATTGGATGAGAAGCTGCATCGAAAAAGCGTGATGCAACACGCTAGAAAGATGCTTAGGAACTATAGGACAAATCTCAATAGAGAATACATAAAAGATGGTGATAAGAAGAGGAAGTCAGCCCTTGAACATTGGAACTTCTTGGACAAAGAAGATTGGGACAATTTTGTTGCTTCAAGAAAATTTGAAGAATTCTAGGTATTAGGCGTCACTCCCAATTTAATTAATATACATTGTATTCACCTATTCAAGATTAACATTTAGTACTACTAACCAAATCATTAATGTGCATACTAACTAGGCCCTCAGTGATGCGCAAAAAGCAAGGCGTGCACTGAATGTGCATGACCACGCTATGGGTCCAAAGGGCTATGCAAGCGTTCGCCAAAGACTACAGGTGGAGTCTGCGGCTACTCAGGAGTCTGCTCCTACTCAGGAGTCTGCTTCTACTCAGGAGTCTTCCACACCCATGCCTCGCCATGATATCTGGATAGCTGGGAGGCAAAACAAGAAGGGTATGACTACAACTATCAGACACCTAAAATTAACATATTGCTTGTGCATGTACACTGAAATCATATGTAGAACCAATTTAGATCCCTTAATATACCTTCAACAAATTGTACTTCTAAAAAAAAATTCACATATTACTAAAATCCATTGTTTTCTCTTATCTCTCTCCTCATTCATTACTACTTATTTTTTGCTACTTATCCTTCTCATTTTAATCATTTAGATTAAACATTCCTAAAATTGAAACATACAAGGTATGAATAGATTATTCATCATTCTTGCTATTACTGCAAGAACTTATCTCATATCGCACTTCACTCATATTGTATTTCTCCTTTTGTTCAAAACACACTTGTTACATTTCAAATTAATATCTTACTCTTTACTCTGAATCATTTCCATATTGTTTATCTACCTTTCATATTAGCTATCTTTAAACTTTGGATTACTATCAGTGCTAGTTTACTTCTCATAGTGCAAATCTCATGATCTTGCTTTATAGTGATGCTAGTATTCAAGGACAAATCACTATTGACATCCCTTGAACTACTACAACTTTAAACATTCTAGGGTTTGGTCCTTATCAAAAGCATGATGTTATTGTGATATGACTTTTCTCCCTTGATTTGATATTCAAACTTTGGCTTTCTCAAATTTTACTAAAGTCTTCTTTATCTTATCGATTGAATTTCCTTTCTCTTACTTGGCCATTTCGATAAATTACATTCTCAATTACCCTGCTAGGGTTTCATCATCATATTGTATGCCATTATTACATTCACTAAATGCTCTACCATGGTGGTTATCCATCATATATGATTCATTTTCTTATCACTTCATTCCCACATTGCTCTAATTAAGGAATATATGAAAGAGAAGATGATTCTACGACATAGAATTCTTATCTTCAAACATTCATTAATACATTTCTCATATGTAGGTTTAATTAGTTATCAACAAGGATACTTGACTAATTAGCACTTTCTTGAATCTCACAACATCTTTCTTTTATATTCTATACTACTCCATTATGTTTCAAACCCTTCCTTACTTTCCATAATCCCCTTACCATATACTTCTATTCCACATGTCATCTTTAACTTCTAGTTTTCTCTTATGATCTTGTTTCTTCTTTTAGGTGTATGATCATGTATACCATGTTGCATATATTTCTTTTTATCCTTCTACTAATGTGAAGTTGAAATTCTAAATCAATAATCTCCCTACTTGTTTCAACTCATGTTTAATACATTGCATATTCTTCATTTTAAATCAAACAGCTCATGCATGGGTGAAACATAGTTTCTCTTTCAATCAAGTTTTTCCTTCCTGAATATAGCCTACCTTTGTATGAATTATTCATTTATTTAGCTACAGTTTTGTTCTTCTTTTAGAAATTAGTTTGTTGTTCTATAGAGACTTAAAATCTAAATGTCGTAAGGATGAATGTATTAACTTCACAATAAAGGTATACATTCCATTCTCTCAATTATATCATAACCCTCATTCCTTAATCAAGCTCATTATTTCCAACATTTCTCTTTGTTTCAACTAAGTTTCTTATCCTAGTTTTATGATTTACATGCTCATCTTGTTCTCTTCACTTAAACTCTTCTGAAGACTCTTCAATTCTATGTACTTATTGTATACTTATCTCTTTTCTTCTATTTTCCCTTTTCTTTGGAGTACATAAAAACATTGTACTCGATTATATAGTCCATTCCTCATGATTGATTCTTACTGTCTTGTCCCTTACGTACCTTTTTCATATTATTTTTCTCCATATTTCATATTTAAAGTTTATATAATACTAATGATTAAACTTAATCAGAACCTTATGTCGTGTTCCTTTATTCCCAATTAAGGGTTTCTCATATGAAGCCTCAAAGTTGGATCTCAGATATCAGTTCCAACTGATTCTTAGTTATCCCAATCTTTCCCTTATAATTCAAAATCATAGAGTATATACATTCATACTATAATTTGGATCTAATCTATCTAGAATTTACTCTTGTTATGTTACTAATAGGAGTCATTAGATCCCAGTAATGCATCCTGCCAGTCGGACCATGCCGAACCTGCAGTCCTGAAGCCAAGAGCTACTTAGTATTACTCAACTCCTATTCATCTCAAAATGTGGAAGAAAACTTATCCACTTAGGAAATCTCATTCAAAGATCATTTCTAGTCTACTTTATACAAAGAATGTAATCAATAAATGCTACAACTGCATAGTGTACAACAAATCGTAAAGACCCATATATATTTCAAAATATTGAATATTTGAATTCAAACATATAATAGCTTTTATATTCATCTCCAACAAAACAACAATATGAAATGAAAGTTCTATCTCATTTTATATTTATGCTCTTAATTCATGTTACTTATCTTGTTTCTAACCCTAATATTTATTGGGTTCCTCTCTAGACCATCCTTCGATAGTATACCTGACCAGGGTATACATGAAAGAATAGATAGAGTAGCTTGATATTGGTTGATCCAAGTACTTAGATACTGGTCTAGGATATCTAAATACTCAAATCCCCAGAGCTAACATCATAACATCTCCTATCTTCCACACTTATGACTCTAACTAACTAACTTAATGGTCCCAGACAACTTAGCCTAAGCTCTGATATCAAGTTATTACACCCTGATCTCACAATTACCATTAATTATGAGATTAGGGCATAAAACTGAGGATTTATTGTAATAAAAAGATCACCCTTAACTTTTTCTTCTTTTTTCAAACTCTTTGTTTTCTCACATTGAATCACATAAACAAACTTTACAAGAGAACTAAACCTTGATTACTCTAATATGATCTCAACATTATTGATACACATCCATACATTCATTTTGTTTCTCACACTTCCATGTACTTACGGCATGATAATCAAATGCATTCTCTCTTATTAAGGAATCGAAGATACAAACATCATTTACAACTCTCTCACATCTATAGAAGGACCTAGAGTGGCAGGACTAACTGAACTTAACTATACTCAGACTTAACTCTTATGGCAGATCTACTCTGATGCAATGACCTTTTTCAAGACCATGTGATATCCCTAAAAATTTTGAGTAGAGGGTTGATCCTACTCGCTCAATGAATGAGTACTTCAAAGAAATAGTCTAAAGCACTGATATAATTACATATATACTTTTGAGCAATTGATATCAATTATAACAGTAGTAAGCTTTAAAGAGTCTAATAATTGACAATCATAAATATGGCAGGATACTCTAAATATCTATAAGAGTGAATCAATATATGAAATGCTTGATTGATCATAAAGAGAACTAATAATTCAGAAACATACAAAGAATAATTGAATAACTGTACACACTTGTT
Organism: Alisma plantago-aquatica; assembly: GCA_963693085.1. Taxonomy (NCBI): domain Eukaryota; kingdom Viridiplantae; phylum Streptophyta; class Magnoliopsida; order Alismatales; family Alismataceae; genus Alisma; species Alisma plantago-aquatica. Next base: position 44,977,968 of record OY856411.1, read on the forward strand.
TGACTTCTCATTCATTTTATTATGGCCTGATCATATGCAGTGTACTCTACATATGAAGACTCGTAGTGCACTACGATCACACAATACAAGACTTAGCAGACACACTCGAGAAATGCTAAGTCTGACTACTCTCTTGGTCTACAATAGGTAAATGGCTCTCTGGCCTAAACTGGACTCCTCCTCTAACCTGAGCACATAGGTGGAGAGTCAAGCCACCTCTTGGCTTTTTCTGTACTCTAGTGCCACCATGACTTCTGATTGATGTTGGACACACTTTTCTGTACTCTAGTGCCACCAGGACTTCTGGTTGATGTTGGACACTGCAAACTATAATTTAAGGAGACAAATCCATATACCATGCATGCAGGCAGATTGAAATTTCTTAAATAAACTAAACTCATATCAACTTGGCTCATATACACTAGAATTATACAATTGATCATCGTAACACACTAACAACATTTAATTACTTGATATATTAGAAATCGTCAGTAGCACTTGTAAATTATCTGTAATTCCTTGAAAGTCAAGCACATCAACCCAAATTCTAAGTTATGCATCACATAACTCAATTAAAAGTCAATTTACTTGACACAGAAAGATTTAATTGTAAGAACGTGTGCATCAACCCTAATCTTGAGTTATGCATCACATAACTTAATTAAGAGTTAATTTCTTATCATGGAAAGAATTATTAATAATAACTGAGAACATTGATATCACAATACTTGATTCATTGAACACCCTACCCTTAGGGTTTCATTTACCTCATTCACTTATCACATGGCTCTCATAAGGATTTCATGTGACATAAACATTCACTGAATAAAGACTACTATCAACAAATCATATAAAATCAATATATGTATGAAACCTTGGAACTGAGCTGAATTTGGGTTTCCATGCCATTCACTGGGATATCGTGCATCAATAATAACATTGGATAAATAAAGTCTATCATGTCAAGAAAAACCCTTCAAATGGATTTCACGATATATATTTTCAAATATCCAACTTTCCTCGCATCTAGGGTTTCACTCTCTTTACTGAGATATCAAACAAATACTATTCACTTTAAACGAATCAAGATATTATCTGACATATATGCACTATGAATTTAGATAAACAATCATTCATAACTAAGGGGATCTAGATAAGCAAATTTCTCTATTTACTTATGCAGCAAATTTCAGTCATAGACAAATTCCCTATATTTTAGTTTATTCTTATAACCTCTCTGAATACTTAGGGAATTCTCATAAGAATGTATTTATAAATTTATAATATGATTTTATCATATGAAATTCATCCAAACAGAGGAAGAATCCATTTCATATCATTTTGCAACAACTTAGAACAAATACACAATTCAGGGTTTGTAGTCGCATACTAAGCAATTAAAGATTATGGATGATTTAACTAATTTTCATGCAATATACTATTTAAAGGAAGTTCCCACTCACTCTAAGGTGTGAAAACACCTTAAAAATGCAGCTCATCCCTGAAAATCTCGATCTCATATCAAATCCCTAGTAATTCACCCGATTTTTCTTCCTTTCAACTCAGAAACCCTAAAAATGAGGGATTATGAAGAAAGAGTGAGAAAAGGGGAAGTTTTGATACCATTTTGGATCAAATCAGAGGAGGGATGGAATTTTGACATGTGAGAGAAGATTCACCATGAAACTATATCCAAAGAAGCTAAATTTACATGATTTCATCATTCCTCAGACCGCAAAACCCTAGGTCAGCATCTCCATCATTTTCTCCTCTCAAACCCCAACTCTCCCTCTCTATATAGGATTTCGTTTCTCTAGATTGAAGCATGAATTATGAGAGCTCCTTGTGTGTTTGGTTTATCATATAGAGCAATTGAGCTTCTTGGGTCAATTACACTTTGACCCCTCACTAAACTTTCTCTTATTCTAGTTGAATTTTCTGTCATAAAAATATTACTGTAATTATTCGATTTTAGAGTTCAAATCTTCTCCAAAAATTATGAAACTTTTACATTTTGTTTTTAATTGAGTTATAAACCTTTAGTTAAAATTTCAGATAATTTGTCATTACCAATAAATAACTAAAAATAAAATAGTGCACTACTATCTAGAAATCTACAAAACAGTGGTTTGAAGAGAAAATGCCCCAGAACGGCTATGTTAGCTACCATGATTGCGCTAAGATGGACCCATCATGGTCGTGCTACATACCACGGCTGTGGTGCATTGGTTTCAGTAGATTTGAGTATACAAGTTGGTAAATAGTTCAATTCTTTCAAAACGGTCGTGTGGCCAAGAATGCCCATGCCACCAACAACCCACCACGGCCGTGCTACCCACCATGGTCGTGCTTTCCTATCCTTCAACTACCATTTTCATTCTCCTTTACATACCTCTCTCATTATCCCCAACGTGAGCCTATTTGGTGAAAACCCTAATTTCAGTCGACTAGGGTTTATATTTTCTCAAACCCTAATTATACAAAGATATAGCATACTTGGGGTTCTCATTAGGTTTAGCATATCATGATTGAGATGTCATCATTAATCATGTTTAATCAATGACCAATATAACTAAGCATGTATTCATCCACATAAACCCTAACTTACCCATTAAGCTCAGTTACAATCATACCAGATATTTGTGATTTAATTCATGTTCTTACTCGTGATAATATGAGATACTTTGTTACCTTTATAGATGATTTTTCAAAGTATTGTTTTATTTTCTTGTTGAAAACTAAGGATGAACAATTAGAAAAATTCAGAATCTATAAAACCTAAGTAGAGACACAACTAGAGAAGAACATTAAGAGAGTGAGGTCTCATAGAGCTGGTGAGTACACTTCTAATGAACTTAACAAGTTCTATGAGGACCATGGCCTTATTCATGAAACCACTGCCCCATATAATGCTCAATCTAAAGGAGTTGTTGAGAGGAAGAATAGAACATTGATTGACATGGTCAACTCAACGCTAGCCAAGTCTGGACTTAGTCACAGACTGTGGCGGGAAGCCCTTCATACAACCAACTACCTTCTTAACAGCATCCCTTTTAGACACCTTAACAAAAAACCCTATGAACTTTGGCTCAACAAGAAACCATGCTTGAAATACCACAAAGTGTGGGGGTGTCTGGCCAAGGTTAAGATCCCTAAGAATAAGAAGAGAAAACTAGGACCTAAAATTGTTCATACTGTCTTTATAGGATATGTTGAAAACAGTAATGCCAATAGATTCCTAGTAATAAAATCTGAAATCTCAAACATTAGAGTTAACTCTATACTTGAGATTAAACACGTAGATAATGTTCATTATGAAACCATCTTTCCTCTTAAGGAAAAGGTTCCTAGACAAGTTAGTGAAGATCCCACTTCTTCTTCTCCTGTTGAACCTCTTGTAGTTCCACGTTCTTATGGTGTAGAACATGAACTCCTAGTAGATGAACCTCTGAGTGATCTAGGTAGGGGTAAAAGGACTAAAGTTGATAAGAACAATGGTCCCGAATTCTACACCTTCATAGTAGAAGAAGACCTGTGCACCTATGACGATGCCATGAAGTCCATAGACTGTAGCTTTTAGAAGGAAGTCGTTGATAATGAGATAGAATCAATTATGAGCAATCATACTTGGACTCTTATTGAGCTTCCTCAAAGGATGTAAGACTATTGGATGTAAGTGGGTGTTTAGGAAGAAGATGAGGGAAGATGGTTCCATTGATAAGTTTAAGGCCAGACTAGTATCCAAAGACTTTAGTTAGAAGGAAGGATTTGATTACATTGACACATATGCACCTATAATTAAAATCTCTTACATCCGTGTCCTAGTTGCTTTAGACGCGATTCATAAGCTTGAAATCCATCAAATGGATGTCAAGGCAGCCTTCTTGAATGGAGATCTTGAAGAAGAGATCTATATGGATCAGCCCGAAGGCTTTGTAGCACCTGGACAAGAACACAAAGTTTCTAGACTTGTCAAGTCCCTGTATGGACTGAAATAAGCACGTAAACAATGGAATGATAAGTTTGATAAAATTGTTTTATCTACCAGATTTATTGTGAATGAATCTGATCGTTGTATTTATTCTAAAATTTTTCATTATTCATGCATACTAATGTGTTTATATGTAGATGATATATTGCTATTTGGATCTAATTCTGAAATTATTTCCAAAATGAAATCTTTTCTTTCTAGCAATTTTGATATGAAAGATTTAGGACTTGTTGATGTAATACTTGGTATTAAGTTGAGTAGATCTACTTCTGGTTATGTACTTAATCAAACTTATTATGTTGATAAAATCTTGCATAGATTTGATATGTTTGATTGTACTCCTGTTAATACACCTTATGATGCTAGTTTACATCTTGTTGTACATAAGGGTACTCCAATGGATCAACATAGATATGCTCAAGTTATAGGAAGCTTAATGTACCTTGCTAATTGCACTAGGCCCGATATTTCTTATGCTATAAGAAGGTTGAGCATGTATACTAGTTGTCCTAATGAGGACCACTGGAAAGATTTGGTAAGACTGTTTAGGTACCTTAAAGGTACAACTACATATAGCCTTCATTATACTGGTTTTCCACCTATATTAGAAGGACATATCGATGCTAACTGGATTGCAGATTCAGATGAAACCAAATCTACTAGTGGGTATGCATTTTTCCTTGGAGGAGGTGTAGTTTCTTGGAAATTATCCAAGCAAACTATGAGAGCTAGATCTACTGTGGAGGCTGTGTTAATTGCTTTAGATTTAGCTTGTTGTTAGGATGAATCACTTAGAAATTTACTTATTGATATGTCGATTGTTTCTAAACCATTTCCTCCTGTTTGCATATTATGTGATAATAAAGCAGCCATAGACAAAGCTAAACAATCTAAAGGCAACTTGAGTAAGCACTTTATGAGATTAAGGTATGAAGATGTGAGAGATCACATCACTCGAGGGGTCATATCTATAGAGTATGTGAAATGTACAAGTAACATTGTCGATCCACTTACTAAGGGTCTAGCTAGAAAGCTAGTACTCAGTTCGTCGAGGGGGATGGGTCTTCTGCCCATAGAATAAATATTACAGTGGTAACCCTACCTTTCCAAAATTAGTGATCTCATGATGAATTGTTCAGAGGGACAACTAAACTGTCATGTTATGCAGAAGCACACTCAGGAATTTTACTCCATGACCCTCCCTATGACGCTTGCGCTTTCACTTTGTCTGAGTATAGGAAGAGCTTTTCTCTAAATGGGTTCAAGGCCATTTATTGGCAGGGTATGAACCGGACATGATACCCTTAGAGAAACCTGCTATTTGAGTTTAACCCGAGAGTCGGAGTTTATGTGTATTGGGCATACTCACTAGAACACTCATGAAACAAGATCTTGTGAAGGTCGTTTATGCGTAACATCGATACGAACTCGTTCTATTGCCCACACTATGGTTGTTTGATTTACTAAAGTCTGAATAAGGGAGTCTAGTTCAAGACGTAGTTCACCACGTCTCTCCAGATTGAAGTGAGTCATTCTAGGCAATGCCTCAAACCCACAAGCTACCAATGTTTAACAACATAGTAATGTTGCAAATTTGGTCATTTTGTTATTTATTGATTTTCCGAAAAGTAAAAAGAATTTTATGAAACATGTGGGGGAATGTTGTATTCCTTGTCCCAAAAATCAGTTTTTCTACAGCCATAAATACATTGTGTATTTATTGATTTAACAAACATTTATTTTATTTGTTTTGTTTTATGGAAAGACTTTACGGTTTTCGTTTTGCATTGTTAGGAGTTGATGACAGCGTTAAAGGCAAGCATCAATTACCCTCTCTTGATTATCCTTAAAAGCCGCCATTAAACACGACGATTAAGATGCATGTTGAAATGACAACAGTTACGTTGTGTGTAACATGTGTGGGCTGTTACGGTGTAGTGCGGCGAGACGTGCTCTATATAAAGAGACATCCACTCTCCTTTGAGGGACACAACAAATAGATGTATTACCTATAGCAAATAAGAGGGATCCACAAATATCACATCCATTATAGAGAGTTTATTCTTCTCCATTCAGTTCTCCTTCTAGTCCACCGTTCAAGCCTGTTCTCCCAAGAACACTATCTTGTTGTTTGTTGCTGCCTTATGTTGGCACACTTCATGGCACCGTCTTTGTTGTTTGCCACCAAGGGCTAAGGAATGAGTTCAACACAACACTCTCACTTGTACCGAGCGGCTGTACCAGAGTTGGGGTGGCTGAATCTTGGAGATAGACCGCTAGAGACGCTCATGCTAGGAGCGGCAGAATCTATCTTGAAGACAGTGCTTCACACACCTTCATCTTCAAGCTCTGGTGTTTACTTTCTAACTCACTGTTGGTTTTCTCTGGATCTGAATTGTTGTTTATTATTACTGTTGCATATTTGGTGGTTAATTGCTTGCCGCTTGAAAAGATAGCTGCATATTTGGTGGTTAATTGCTTGCCGCTTGTAAAAGATATCTAATTAACATCTATCTTTTGATACCCGATATCTAACCGTGGGAAACAGGAGCAGAAGTAGTATCATAGACTTGGAGCGCAAAGATAGAACAAGATAAGACCTGGTGGGATGCCAACTATAAGATGATCCTCAGATTTATAGCTCAACTTTATATTTTAATATTTAGAACTTTAGAGAAGAGACTCGAGATATCAAATGAGTTTTTCATGTAATAACATTTACATTATTTTTGCTAGAACAATCATGAGAATGTTTTAATACTTCGATTTATGTGATTGATTGTATTGTTATTATGAATTCTAGTTTTAAATAATGCTCTCTTGAGTGTACGAGTTATGAATAACTCAGTACTACTTCTGCTATGCATACGTGTACTTAAGGAAGGTGTTACAGCAACCAACACTCAGCCAAGTAACGATTCGACGAGGAGCGGATAAACTAGAGATTTGTGGTCCACATTCTTCAAAGGACAGATTCAAACGCTAACACAGATATCCATCTTTCTCGCATGAGAGGAAGTTTTATTATCAATATTAAAACCGAACGGAGAATGAAGGCCCAATGAGCCATTAAACATGTAGGGAAATGAGAAATGAGGAAGAAGGATCAGATGTTGGCTGAAGAGAACAGAGGCGGCCACAAAATCCTGGAATCCCATCTCACACAGAGATGCCATCATGGCTATAAAAGACACGTCAGGATCACTTTGCTTCTGCTCCTCTATCACGATAGATGTGCCCCAACAACTACATGTTTTTTTCTTGAAAGAAACCATACGTTTAACTTTGTTGCGTGTAAGTGTTACTATATGCTTCATAGGTGTCGCGTTTCAAGATAAGTTCATAGACGAGGATATTATATGTTTTGGTTGGATGACGTTGCTTCATTTATTTGACCGAAAAGTCGAAAGAATCGTACGGATCGTCGGCTAAACTGACATTATTTTTCTCCAGGTTTTTTAACTTCTACATCAATTCCTGGTAAAGACTTGAGCTTTATCTCGTTCAAATGGAATATACTATATATACCAAACAGCCCAAATTAATTAAGAACGCAGACGAGTAACCAGTTATGTCGCCAATCAAAACCATTAAATTCTAAACAATATATTCATAGATCTGTGAGTCATAAGATTATTTTGAATAACTCTTTAGATCCTATTCATAAGTTTCACAACTTTTGACTTTAAAGATTTATATATATCAATCTCAAAAGATATAAAAAGGTTTTCATTGTTGTTGTAGGCTTTTTTATGTTTGATCATGCTGATTGCTTTGGGGATGCCTATCTAGAGTTGTAAATGATATAGTATGGTGCAGGTATGGTCATATCCATAACCGTAATCGTTTAGTTAAACGGATATGGATACGGTTATATATCAGTTTTGTTACAAGCTATAACTGCAACATATCATTATCTGTATAACCACCGGGTATGGCTGGATAATTGGGTACAATGTTATGTTCCAATATTGGATATAATAATTCACTAAAAAATTTGAGATACAACAAATTAACACAATTAAATGGATAGATTATGGAGAAATATCATTCAATGCAGAGAGGAGAGAAGAGCGGAATGAGAGAATAATCACTTTATGTCTTTCTTAATTTAATGAAATGTACTTGTGTGGTTATAAATCCGTATCAATGGATTTATTCATATACTACTACAAGGTACTTATATTTACTAGATGTGAGCACTAGAATATGAAGAACTACATTCTAATATAAATATTTACTATTACAAGGTACATATACTTGCTAGATGTGACTCCTACAATATGCACCATTACATTATTTACATAGAAACATAAGTAAATCAGTATACATGTATGCAAAGTATAAATATCTACATGACCATAACCTTACTCTGTAAGAGGCGGGTATTTGGGTATAAGAGTAAGCGGTTACATGGTTATAATTTTTTTTACCTAAGACGGGTTTAATGAGTATGAGTTTGAGGGTATGCGGGTATACCTATATCTGTTTACAGTCCTATGCCTATCCCTGTAAAAGCTCTACGACTCAATCCTAACAATGAGAAACCTCAATTAAATTTGCACACATTCTTCCCTCTGACCCATCTTATTTAGAAATGTTTTTTCCAAAGAATTAATGTTCCTTGACTGTATCAACTTTATTAAACAATAATCTTGTAAGAAATTGTAAGGGCGAAATTTGTGTTGGGTGGTTGTTATATTGTCTTGGCAATTCTTACTGAATCGTAGCATTTGTGATCGCCAAAGATAACAGCTAGTGTACTGAATCGGTTGCCATAACCCCGGGAAAACCTAGAGATGACGAATAATTTTCAGTCACGCTGAGACAAGTAGGATTTCGAACTTGCACTGGCATTCCTTCCTTCACATCCTCTATGTCCGAGACAATATATTTGTCGCATTGCAGTCATACACTTTATCTTAGGACCTATAAATTAAAGAATGAGATGTTGTGGGACAACAGTTAGGATAGAGGATGGGTACTGAAGATTTAGACTCACTTTTTTGTGCCATTTTCTCACATCAGAATTTGGAATGGAATTTGGAATGACGGGCTGCTTCTATCGTGATCATCAAATGCGGCAGTTATGTGGTATTTTGAATGTTGACATTCAAAGGAGGCCTAATTGTTTCTGCATGCCACGACCAAATTGCTGAATGGGATCCGTGTACGGCGTGCTGTATGTTATATATATAGTATGTGTATAGGTTTGAGCATTCAAACTTGACAAACGGGTCGTTTGCAGCTTCTAAATCAGAAATCTTCCGCAATGAAAAAAAAAGTGGTCCAAATTTTATATCACACCGCACTGGTAGAAAAGCAATGCAGCGACACGAAAGCGCCCGCTTTGCGTCCAATTATGGTTCATCTAGCGCCATCTAGAACAAAAGACAAGACGAAATTTCGTGAAATGGCTAAGAGTTTCTACCTTTACTACATGTCTGGTCATCAATGGTTATCCTATGTGTGCAACAGACAAATTAAAATCTAAATATTTTAGAAGCTTGGATGCTATTTGAAGAAACTCAGAAGGTGTAAAACTCCTTGGCGTCTGGTTAGAGCAAACAATCCGTCTGGTTTCATAACCTAACCGACCCCACGTCAAGCTGCATGAAAGACACTATAAATACATCATCACAACCTAGAACTCCATTCATCCATCCATCGATCTTCCTCTCCATATCCAACTACCTTTCGTTTCTGCTTCCCTCCAGTTATCGGCGATGGCTCCGACCTTTCCTAGCCTGCTACCATGTTCTCCCTCCTCTTCTCCTCTGTAGCTGGCCTCTGTGATCGGTGCATACACCAGTCGAACGCCACTAGTCGTACAAATAAGACCAGTTTCAACAGTTGTAACAGCTGATTCTGGGGCGGAATAGACGGACACATCCAGCAATTTTGGTTCACCCGACCAATCAGGGTCGTCCTCCCTATCTCTGTTAAGCTTGCTATCATGTGGGACAAGTCCTACCAAACTGGAAAGTTGAGACCATCTATTCTGGGCTGATCTCTACCAATTAATAATATATAATAAAAATCCACACTTGATCACACCAACCGTCCATTCAGATCTGGAACTGAAAAAAAAACAACCACCAATCGGACTTCGCATGGAAGTTTCAATTCCCCATCAATCATATACGATGAACACATGCACCCTAGTTCATTTTTCTGGTACAACAATCATATTGAGACATCCCATACAAACAGTGAGAATCTTATAGGCAGCATAGAACTGATTTATACGCATATATTTATATCAAATGTATTTCTGGATACAAAAGTTTAATATAAAACTGTAGCAAAATGGTAAAATGTTGCTTGCTTAGTGGTACCAAAAGATAACGCAAAAAGTCAGGTAACTAGGAAACAACTACAAAGCTGAAAAGCACTTATTTCCAAAACTATGCAACCGGTTGACCTGCCCAATCGGACCAATGATGTGGCTCCAAGCAAAATCCATCCGCTTACTTCACCTATCTTGAAAATATAACTCATTCTCATTAGAATTGAATGTTGATAATACACCACTGTAGCTGCTTGACATAAATCATGTTGAGTCTAAGCGAGTGTGCTAACATGAGAATGATCTGTGGAAATGTAATTTACTACAGTTATATACAAAAAGTTCTCGACTAAAATTGTTTGATAAGGCATGCATTAAATTTATTTCCTACAGAAAAGGTGAATCATTAGAATATATAGGGGAAGAATATGCTCGGAGAGGCGTACCCTCTTATTTTCAAACTACAAAACTGCCTATTGGTTAACTATGGTAATACTACCGTTTCATGATCTATGTATTTGCAAACCTATCATTTTTTCTATTTAATTGAGAATATAACTTCTTATTTTACATTAAGACAACATTGTTTAGCCTTATTGTGGAGTTTCTAACTCTCGTTGAACAACTTATAAACAAGTAATAGATTTCTGAATTTGTAGAAAATTATCAGTCTAAGGAGATGTCTTTTTACAAATTATCCTCTTTGCTTATATGGGAGTATAGAGTTGAAGACAAAATGTTATTTGTTAGGTTCATCATATTGCCAGACTATTTCTAGTCAACGGTTCATTCATCTCAATTCAGATTTTTTTTGTTGGCTTCTAGTTTCTCTGAACACCAAATCTCTGAGTATCAAACTCAATATGTGTTATGAATGACTAGTTATATCAATGCTTACATTTAAGCATCCTACTTCATATCTTCTATAAATCACCTTCCTCTTATCATGTACACTAGAGTAGAGTGTTGCATATATGCTAGAATATGGTGGACTAAATTTCCTCAAATCATTTATATATCTCACTAGGTGAAACTTAGCTTGTAAGTGTTTTGTCACTTGACAAAGAAGGGAACCCATCATAACATTCCAGATTATCATAAATAAAACAATCCCTACAAAGTTCATACTGTGACATCCTTTAGTTACCAAAATTTCAAAATTAAAATGAATACATGACCATGGTATCGATCCCTTAATCTATCCTTATCAGAGATTATACAACAAAACTGCAAAAATACATTGTACTATTCATGTCATTGTGGTCTTTGTTACACCTAGACAGTAGTGTACCTGAACTAGTCAATAGTACAGTCACTGCCACTGCCAACGTCACCATTTATCACTTGATCTCATGATTCCAAAGCTACTGCTAAATGCAGCTAGCTACTACAACCGCCAATCAAACATAAATTTGAGATTTGTCTGTAGTTTGGAATATTTAACGGTTAAGACACTTAAGAAATTACATAGGAAATTTAGGTATAATCGTGTATAAGTTCAATACAAAACTGAATCAAACCATCTCTGAAAAGACAATAGAAAAATCACAACTACAATCAGGTTCCTATTGGCTAATTTGAGGGAAATTAATAGACTTGTCTTTATCTTGTATGGCATTAAATTAACAGAAGGTGGAGGGAAATGTTAGTGACTATTGTATTTATGTAAGAGACTCCCCTCCTTTTTTTATACATAGCTAGAAAAACTTAACCATCTCCAACACTTCTCCATTATTGGAATCAGAATCTTTTTCCTAACCATACATTCACTAATTATAGTGTATGTTAAAAAATTACAAAGTGCATAAAAATATTGAAATAGACAACATGTCAAGAGGCCATTCAGGTGATGTATTTAGAAGTGATATTTCCTTTCAATAGTCAAAATACTACATTGATTGGATAGTTATAGACACTTTTAACAAATGTTGTAATCTAAGTACAACTCCCCCCTCATTCAAAGAATCTCACAAAATATGCCAAACTTAGCATGATTTGGAATCCATCGAGATGAGTGTTCTTCCCCCTTCTCCCCCAATTGCTCATGTCTCCCATGAACCCTCTCTTTCTCCTCAACCCCCGATCATCTTCTCCCACTATTGTCTCCTCTACTATCCTCCTTCATTCGTTGCCATCCATCCTCCCCGCCTGTCTCTCCACCCTCCTTGGGTTCACTAAGGATGGCTAGGATTCTCTTCTCTACAATGGTGTCATGTTCTTTGGATGAGTTCCTGATGCCACTAACTTCCTATGGGAATTTCATTTGTCCCGCCTCAATTCTAGCCTCCAACCATGGATTTTTAATGAGGGCCCACAACCACCCCAATGCACTGAGGACACGTGGAGGAGGAACTAGAAGAAAAGGAGAACGAGTTGTTGCTCAACTAAAGCAGGTCCAACCCTTTGCCGCCAGGACCATGCTCCACTCAAGATCTTGCAGGCTCACAATTTTTTATGCGCTCGATACGGATCAGCCGATCATGTACGTCAATGACACATTGGAGAAGGCCACATGATACCCCAGCGAGAAGGTGCTAGGAAGGATTTAGTGAGTTAATGGTATTAGCACAAATACTATTTCACTTTGTTGATTTTTTCACCCCTCTCTAATAAGCACCAACCAAGATCTTATATATTATTTTTATTAGAGAGTTTGTTTATTTATGTCATTAAGTGTTTGTGTAATATGGACCCAAGTATGTCTTGGCCCATTAGGGTTAAGTTGTGTCTATATGCTTCCCCATTCTCCTATTTATAGGAGTAGGGTTTCCTCTTATCAAAACAATAAGTAGCCATCTTTTATCATTTGACATGGTATCAGAGCAATGATCCAACCCTAAACCTACAGGACAAAAACATTTTTTCCTTCCCGCGGGCAGTAGCAGTCCTTCTTGGTAGGCCACCCTCCGAGCATCTTCTTTTTCAGCCCTGGCCTTTCCATCCATCATTTCCTATTTTTCTACACCCATTGCCCCTTCTGTCATGCATCCTTCCCGCTCTGTCATCAACCACGCCTCTCATCAGCCACCTAACTCCCACCTCTACTATGTCACCCGCTCCCGCACTCACTCCCTGTGCTATGCTACTAAGCCCAACAACATCTCAACTTATTATCTATATCCGCCTACTACCCATCGCAAGCCCCACTCCCAATGTCGTTTACTGCAGTCCCTCCCTTCATATTTTCCACCTATGTGCCTGACACTACATCTGCACCTCTGTGTTTGCATTTATCACCGGCCTCAACCCTTGTCAGCAAGAAGACTGCCCTATCCAACTCTTCCTCCATCTACGACCCTAACGATCGATAGTAAGAAGAAAGGACTTTGATCATCTATGTGAGAATAGACATAGACTCTACCCTCCTCATTGATCTGTCATATTCTCTGACACCCCCATGGCTCATGTCACCTCTCAACCTCTGGAGATAAGAAAGGTATAGAGAATGGTGTAGCAGACCACCTTAGTCGCATCTACACAGGATACAGAGAAGATTCTGATTAATGATTCTCTTCCGGATGATCAACTAATGAAGGTCTCAGAAGTTATACTGTGGTACTCGGATTTCGTAAACTACCTTGCTGCTGGGGTTATCCATCATCAATGCACCGGGAATGCACTGAAAACGTTCATGCACAATGTAAAGCAATATCACTAGGATGAGCCATATCTCTTTAAACTAGGTGTTGATGGCCTGTATAGATGATGTATCACCGAAGAAGAAGCTCAACTTATTTTGGAACAATGTCACTCGGGACCAGTGGGAGGACATATGAGCTCTAACAAGACTGCGTTGAAGGTTTTACAATGTGGATTCTTCTGGCCAACCATATCCAAAGATTCCTATGACTTTGTCCTGGCATGTGACAAATGACAAAGATCAGGCAATATAACAAAGAGAGATGAGATGATGTTGAATCTCTGGCAAGAAGTAGAGATATTCGATGTATGGGGGGTGGACTACATGGGTCCATTCCAATCTTCTCATGGATTTTCATACATCCTAGTGGCGGTAGACTACGTCTCAAAATGGGTTGAAGGTATACCAACCGTATTGATTCCAAACCCGTCATCAAATTATTCAAAGATATTATCTTCCCACGTTTTGGAGTGCCACGAACCGTGATATCTGACAGAGGGTCCCACTTCCTTGAAAGAAGATTTGAAGCTTTACTGAGAAAATATGGTGTAACACATAAGGTAGCCTCGCCTTACCATCCACAAACAAGTGGACATGTAGAGGTTTCTAACCGTCAGCTAAAGGCTATTCTGGAAAAAATTGTAGGACGCAATCGAAAGGATTGGTCAACAAAAATCAACGACGCCTTATGGGCCTATCGTACTGCTTATAAAACTCCCATTGGGACTACACCTTTTCGATTAATATATGGAAAGGCTTGCCACCTTCCAGTCGAACTGGAACACAAGGCATGGTGGGCAATTAAACAACTAAACCTTGATATGAAAGAAGCTGGCCAAGCCAGGATTCTACAACTCTAAGAGCTGGATGTACTCAGGATGACAGCTTATGAGAATGCACGAATCTACAAAGAACGCACAAAACTTTGCCATGATGGACATATGAAAAGAAAAGACATACAAGTGGGAGATCAAGTTCTGTTATTCAACTCAAGATTGAAGTTATTCCCAGGAAAACTTCATTCTCACTGGTCTGGACCTTACATTGTCAAAAGTATCTCCCCACATGGTGCTTTCTCTTTATGGAGCGAAAAGTCAGGCGAATTTATGGAAAATGGTCACCGCTTAAAGAGATATTTCACCTCGATTGACATAGGCACCAAAACAATGCTGGAACTCACCAATCCAAAGGATCCACCATGAAGCTGAAGAATTCAGTCGAGCCATCGACGTAAAACAAAGGCACTTGTCGGGAGGCAACCCGATCAATAAATTTGTTTTACTTTTCTTTTCAAATCAGAATATTTGTTCAATTTTGTTTTTACATTCTAGTCAACTTTTTCATTAAATAAAATTTGCATCACAAGATGATATTTTAAGATCTAATTGCTCTCTACCTTTGAGATTTTGAGATAAGAGGATGTGCGCTGATCGGAACGCGACCACACTTGGTGGTCATTCTGGCATGATTTTTCCCCTCCATCTTGGATTTAGGGTTTGCTCGGGATGAGAAAATCTCTAAGTTCGGGGTGGAGGGTGGGTGGTACGTACCTTACTTCCCACCTACACCCATCCTTTTCATACTTGAAAATTTTCAAAATTTTCAAGGGTGGGTGGTACATACCTTACTTCCCACCTACACCCATCCTTTTCATACTTCAAAATTTTCAAAATTTTCAAAATTCTTTAATGATTTTCAAAGAAATTGAACAGATACTTGATGAATTTTTGACACTTTTTGACACTTCCTAGTTTCATTAAAAGTCACTAACTAAATTGCTATGCATTTTCAATCATTATATCCTCCTTATTCAAAGTAAATCCTCAAAAGGACCAATTTTTGAAACTAGCCTTTTGCTTGAAATCATCTTGTGAAGCTTATGATTCCTAACATCATGATACTTTTACAAAAATGATAAGTGTCTGTCAAACTAATAGGGATCAAACACACCGTGCTTCCTAACTAACTAGTGGAACAATAACATGGAATCTCCACTGGACCCTCATCAAGTCCATATTTGAGCAGAGTACGATAAAGAGAACAACCCGGTACATTGAATTGTAAATCAAGTTGCATTCTGATCTGAACTCTCTTCTACACCTCTTCTATCATATACATATCCCTCCATTCATCAAAAAGAAACAAAGTAGTCGAATATGTGCCAAACTCAAGTTTGGGGTAGCACGCCTCTTCCCTATTTATCCGCTTCTTCCATACCCCTCGCAAACAAATAGGGGTGTACCACTAAAATTGCAATCTCAAGATGAATAGAGGAGAGATTTGCAAACAAAAAAGATGCCAAAGTGCACACAAAAAGAAATGCAATCTCGAGTCGAATATAGGAGAGATTTGAACGAAAAAAATGCAATAAATGAAATTGCAAAGCAAATAAAAATCTCGAGTCGAATAGAGGAGAGATTTCCTTCTTCCATCCATACCACCTTTCACTCCCTTTCTACCTAATGGCACAATGATTGCCTACCCTATCCTGGAAAACACCAGTGTTAGATCAAATGCACACTTGTTGTTCTGTGGGTGTCTCTGAACTCTTACAAAACTCTTTGATATGCTTGTTGTTGGAAAAGGTGAGGAGGAAGTGATTTTGGAAAACGAACTCAGGAACGAAGATATGGTAAGATGTGTTTTGTGGTCTTAGGAGGTTGAGAAACTAAGTCATGATTGAGCGAAAAGAAAACATTCGTGATGTGAAGATGAAGCAATCACATGAATTGAAAGTATTCATTTGGCGATTGTTTCAAGTTTTGTGTTACTCGAGGACGAGCAACGTTTAAAGTTCGGGGTGTTTTGATGAATGCATATTCATCATGGAATTCAACTATCACGTTGAAACAAATTCAACTCCATATATATACTTTCTAACTCATTAAATACCAATGTGAATCATTATGCCCAAATCTACTTAATTGATTTGTTTATCAAGGTTTTAACTAAATATTGTTCATTTAATGCAGGTTTTGACAAAGCTTAACAAGCAGGCAGGGTCCACCTTCATCTCTGGTTTTAGTCAAGAAATCTAACCAAGCAATTCCACCCATACGGTCCCAAGACTATTTGAGTCCATGCGGTCCCAAGACCGTTTGAGCCCATGCGGTCCCAAGACCGTTTGAATCCATGTGGTCCGAAGACCATTTGAGCCCATGCGGTCCCAAGACCGTTTGAGTCCATGGAGTCCCAAGACCGTTTGAGCCCATGCGGTCTCAAGACCGTTTGAGCAGCAGAGACCATTTGGAGGCATCACTCATCCGCAAGGGATCGAGCAGTGCATGAACTCAAGGTCGTGAAGCAGAGTCCTCACCACGGACATGGTGGTCCAAAACGGCCGTAGTCTTCTGCTATCACCACGACCGTGTGATGCGGCCACGACCATGGTGGATCATCCCCAACACCTGACTTCATACTCACCACGCCCGTGCAAGGAAGCACGACCGTGTAGCAGCTACCTCACCACGACCGTGGTATCACGCCACGGCCGTGGCACTATGCCATCAGAGCTCAATTTCACACCCACCACGCCCGTGCAAGGCGGCACGACCGTGGGACAATAGCTCCACCACGACCGTGGTGCCTAACCACGACCGTGGTGCGTCGTCTTCAACCTCCGACCAGCACACAGTTGCAGTTCCTGAGCAAGGTCATTTTGGGGTGATTTGCAGACCAAATAGGGTTGCATCGAGGCCGCTGTACCTATAGAAGAAGGTCAGAGATCGTTTGATGGTTTGGAGAGCTGCTAGATCGATTTACCAAGAAGACCCTTTACGGCTCGTTTGCATAACATTGACCGGTTGCAGGAAATGTCAAGATCGTTTGAGATCTCAGTAGCAAACTGTTTGGATCAGTCAACGCGAAGACCGTTTGCAGCGAATCTGAAGACCGTTTGTGCCTAAGTGCTCAAGACCGTTTGGTCTTATACAATTTACAGACCATTTGCATGGGATCATTTGCTCAAGAACGTTCGGACTCGCGCAATTTCCAAATTGTTTGCTCAAGACCGTTTGCTCAGGACCGCACGGAGGATCGTTTGCTCGAAACAGTTTGGAGCGATCGTTTGGCAGCAAACGGTCTCCAGACCGTTTGGCAGCAAATGATCTCCAGACCGTTTGGAGGAGATATTTTCAAGACCGTTTGGTCTGTTTCTACAGACCGTTTGGGCTGTTTTAAGTGAAACTGTTTGGGCAAAAATATTTGCAGACCATTTGGTCTCTTTTAATCCAAAACCGTTTGGGGTCTGTCATGTACCTATAAATAGGACCCCAAGGGTCCTCACTTGGACGGGGGGGTTCCGGGATGCCGATAGGCTGCCAGTACACAGGTCCGATCCAAAACCAGTCCAATCCGCACCAGTTTCATTTCACCTACTGCCCGTGTTGCAACCAAGGAGGCTGAGGAGAGAAGGAAGACGGAGTGAGGGAGACTGTTCGGTCTGTCTTGGAAACTCCCGTTCGCGTCCAGATATGCTCCGACACGATGTAGGAGGCCATATCTTCTTCACCGAGCTGCGACTACCTTCTGCACCAAGTTCATGGCGGATTTCTCTCTCTTTCTCACTCTTCTTGTTTCTCGTATCATGAGCAAGTAGCACCTTTTCGCTGGGGTGCGGGGACTAGCCCCGCTGCCCATGCAAACCATGTTCTTTTGTTAAACTTTCCATGGCAATGTATATAACTCTTCATTTCGTCGTTAATTGATACGTTCGTAGTTTGATTAATTGCTTGCTTTCATCTTTGTTCTTCCTATGTTGTGAGAACTTCTATATGTAGGATTGAATGTCATTTAACAAGTTGACTCCCAAACTAGAAATAGAATGGGATTCCTTGAGGTCGTAAGTGTATGATCCATGAGTGGACGAGCCATCTATCCTTCAGTGATGCTTCTGTGCACCTAACGCATGTATAGGGGGTTCACAACCTTAGTTGGATTTTGTATCTTCTTGTTAATCGTCGATATTTGCTCGTATATTTACCGCCTGCTTGCTTATCAGTTAATGCGGCTGACTCCTAAACTAGAAATAGGATGGGATTTCATCGAGGTCGTAAGTGTATGATATGCGAGGGGACGAGCCATCTAGCCTTCGGTGACGCTTCTGTGTGCCTAACGCATGTATAGAGGGGCCCACAACCTTCGTTGGATTTCTATATCTTCAGAGCCGTAAGTAAGTGATCCGGATGGTGATGATACATCTGATGCCTAAGGTGATGCTTACGCGAACCTAACGCCCGTATGGGGGGTTTTGCAACAACTCTATTTGGATTTTTATATCTTGCCTGGATTGTTTGCAATTGAATGTGTTTGTGTGTGTAGCAGTGGTGAAACCCGATACCATCCCAGAGATTCCATATCATTGATCTAAACCGAACTTTAATTCATCTTTTACTTTCTTGCAATTAGTTTAAGTAACCTCAAATCAACCAATCGTTATAAATATTAGTTTTACTTGAGCTAGATTCGACTGACAAGGATTCTTAAAAAGGTTGTCCTTTGGGTTCGATCCTTAACTATATTGCGATAAGACTCATCCGCTTGCGGGTGGTATTATTGCACTTTGGTTTTGGTAAAAGCTCGGGGATTTCAACCCCAAGTGAGTTTGTTATGCGTTCAAAAATACCACGTCACCAAACCAATGTCAGAATCTTCTGCGCTCAAAACATGGAGAGGATGGAGGGAACGATGGAAGAAGAAGCGAGAGATCAAGATATCTACTTCTGGTGTATATTTGATAGAGATTAACTTTACTACTTCTTTGTCATGGGTACTTGATACCGGATGTTGATCTCACATTTGTTCAAATGTGAAGGATCTTAAGAGAAGTAGGCCTTTGTGGAAAGGCGAGGTTGAACTACATGTTGCCAATGGGGCAAGAGTTTGTACCAGTGTCGTAGGAACATATGAGTTAACTCTACCCAGTGGGATAATAATAGAGTTGAAGAACTGCTATTATGTACCTGCCATAAATAGGAATATCATTTCCGTCTCTTATTTGGACAACGATGGTTTTGAATTTCTTATTAAGAATGGAAAGTGTTCCATTTCAAAAGATGGGATCTTTTATGGCAGTGCCCCAATGTCTTATGGTCTATACTTGATAGATCTAGAGATAAGTGTATACAATGTAAACACCAAAAGGAAAAAACTCAACAACTCAAACAAAACATATCTTTGGCATTGTCGTCTAGGGCACATAAATGAGAAGTGCATCTCTAGACTCCATAAAGATGGTTATCTAGACTCTTTTGATTATGAATCAATAGAGACAAGTGAATCTTATTTGTTGGACAAGATGACCAAGACTCACTTTTTAGGTAAAGGTGATAGAGCTAGTGATCTATTAGGACTCATATATACTGATGTATGTGGGCCTTTTATAACTAATGCCAGAGGTGGGTATCAGTACTTCATTACCTTCACTGATGACTTCAGTAGGTATGGCTATGTGTACCTGATGAAACATAAGTCAGAAATCCTTGTAACGTTCAAGGATTTCATTAATGAAGTATAAAACCAACTTGGTAAAAGTATTAAAGAACTTCAATCTGATCGAGGTGGAGAATACTTAAGCCAAGAGTTTGAGGACCTTCTACAAGCCCGTGGTATTGTATCACAATGGACTCCGCCTGGAACACCACAACATAATGGTGTGACTGAAAGAAGGAATCACACTTTACTGGATATGGTGCGATCAATGATGAGTTTTGTTGATCTTCCAATTTCCTTCTCGGGTTATTCTCTTGAAACCACCACGTTTACACTTAACCGAGTACCATCTAAATTAGTTCAAAAGACACCATATGAGATATGGACTGGGAAGCATCTCAATATGTCTTTTATGAAGATTTGGGGGTGTGAGGCATATGTCAAGAAAATGTTTCCTGACAAGCTAGGCCCTAGATCTGATAAATGTTATTTTGTTGGATATCCTAAGGATACCAAGGGATATTACTTATACCACCCAACTGACTACAAAGTGTTTGTTGCCAGGGATGTTGTGTTCCTAGAAAAGGAATTTATTTCCAAAGGAAGCAGTGGGAGGAAAATAGAGCTTGAAGAGGTTCAAGCCCAATAAGAAAACATTGAACCAGTAGATGCACAAGTTGAACATAGAGATTCACAAGGTGTTGTGGAATCTCAGTCTCCTCAAGTAACACAAGGACCTCGTATATCCAGTAGGACACACCTTGAACTTGAGAGGTTTGGATACCTTGTGACTCAGGAAGGCGGTGAGTTGATCATAGATGATGATCCAACTACCTATCTAGAGGCTATAGAGGGACCATATTCTGAGAAATGGCTTGAGGCCATGAAATCTGAGATGGAATCCATGTACTCCAGCAATGTATGGACTTTGGTGGAACCACCTGAAGGGGTAAAACCCATAGGGAGCAACTGGGACTTCAAGAAGAAGACCGACATGGATGGCAATGTGCAAACTTATAAAGGTAGATTGTTTGCAAAGGGTTTTTGACAAGTTCAAGGTGTTGACTATGATGAAACGTTTTCTCGAGTTGTCACGATTAAGTCCATCAGGATCATGCTTACTATTGTGGCTTACTATGACTATGAGATTTGGCAATTGGATGTTAAAACCACATTCCTTAATGGGAATATAAATGAGGATGTATACATGACACAACCTGAAGGTTTTATAGATCCAAAGAATGCCAATAAAGTCTGTAAGCTACAAAGGTCAATCTATGGATTGAAGTAAGCATCTCGGAGTTGGAATCTTTGATTTGATGAGGAAGTCAAAGTGTTTGGCTTGATTCAAAATGAAGATGAACCTTGTGTGTACAAGAAGGTTAGTGGGAGCACAACCACATTCCTCACATTGTATGTGGATGACATACTGTTGACGGGGAATGATGTCTCAGCCTTAGAGAAGGTAAAGACTTTGCTTGGGAATACTTTCTCAATGAAGGACTTAGGATAAGCATCCTACATTCTAGGTATTAAGATCTATAGAGATAGATCTAAATGGTTTCTCGGACTAAGTCAAAGCACGTACATTGACAAGGTGCTGAAGCGGTTCAGCATGGAGAACTCAAAGAGAGGCAACATCCCCATGCTACATGGAGTCACCATCTCTAGAGCTCAATGTCCCCAATCTTGTGAAGAGAGGGAGTGTATGAATGGGATCCCATATGCATCAGCCATCAGATCCATCATGTACGCTATGTTGTGCACACACCCATATGTCTCGTATGCTCTCAGCATGACGAGAAGGTACCAGTCAGATCATGGGGATGCTCACTGGAAAGCCGTAAAGAACATCCTCAAGTACTTGCAAAGGACTAAGGATCAATTCCTTATATAGAGTGTTGAGGAAGAACTGGTATTAAAGGGTTACACCGATGCAAGCTTCCAAACCGACAAAGATGATTACAGATCACAACCAGGATTTGTGTTTTGCCTAAACAATGGAGCTGTGAGATGGAAGAGTTCCAAGCAAGAAATAGTTGTCGATTCTACTACAGAGGCCGAGTATATTGCTGCTTCACATGCAGCAAAGGAAGCTGTGTGGATCAGGAAGTTCATCATTGAACTTGGTGTAGTTCCCAGTAGTTGTGATGCAATTAAGCTTTATTGTGACAATAATGGAGCTATTGCTCAAGCTAAGGAGCCCAGATCACATCAGTGACCAAGCACATACTGCGGCACTTTCATCTCATACAAGAGATTGTACAGTGAGGAGATGTGAAGATTCGCAAAGTACCAACTAAAGACAACATAGATGATCCACTGACTAAGGCACTTTCTCAGCAAAAGCATGATGGTCATGCTAGGTCACAAGGACTTAGGTTCCTAGGTGACTGGCTCTAAGTGCAAGTGGGAGTCTGTTGGTATGTATGCCCATAGAGCAAGTCATGTGATGATTGTAATAGGATACTTTGTAAATGATTTGAATAATAATAAAGGCAATTTCTGATCTATATGTTTTAACTATTTCTGAGATGATAGTGTAACATGCACTACTACAGAATATGCCTTTGGCGTCGGTTGTTTAACCCCCTTTGCCAACAGTTTTCAAGCGACGCCTATGTGGGTGCCGCAAAAGGTCGAACTCTTCGACGTCGGTTTTCTAACCGACTCCTATATGATCTATAGGCGTCGGTTATATATAGTTGGCCGACGTCTATAGGGTTCGCACCACAAAAAAGGGCACCACCTAGGACACTTTCTGCGTCGATTAACAACCAAACAACCGACACCATACTCCCAGACGACACGGTCGTGCTTCGCTGCACGACCGTGTTTAGTACTATAGGCGTCAGTTTTATACGAATAAGCGACGCCTTTTCCACCACAGCCGTGCTTTCCTGCACGGTGGGGTTGTTTGTCATATTAGGCATCAGTTTTTATCTAATAACCGACGTTGTATGCCTTTGATGACGGTGTTTTATAAATAACCGACGCCTATACTTTAATTTTTTTTTTCTTATCAGTTTGTAGGCCTGCTGTGGCTGGTCAGCTGGATGAGAACCTGTTGTTCAGTTTTCTGAACTGCAGGTTTATGACATCCATTGATATCATCCTACAAACAGGCCACAAACCTGCAAAATCAACAAATATTTTTTCACACAAGTAGATACATTCAGACATCAATTCAATTCTCACATTCACAAATGTAGAAACTTTCAAATACATGTAGAAACATTCATACATGTATAAACATTCATAAATATTCATTTACAAAATATCATTCAACATCGCTATCAACATCCCAATTATATCTTACAATCGCCACTGCTTGTATGGCTTTTGCCCGTTCTTCTCTTACTTCATTTAATGCTTCCATCATATATGGAGCATGTACATTTTTAAGCATTTACCTATAGTGTGGTCAGTTTTAAACACCTTCAAAGAGAATGATGTATATATATAAGTAATAATTTAAAAATAAGATTGATATATTTCATACTAACTAATGAGACTATATATAATACCTCATGTATGGTATTAATATCCAATGCAACATGTCAGATAATCATCTGCATAAATCACATCACATAGTATGCGCATGTCCAACTGTTGTCTTGTGTAGCGCACTATAAATTGAAACATACAAAATATTAAAAAATACAACTAAGCATAGTTCACATAAATAATATATACATTGGAGTCGGGAACTTACTTTTACGTTCTCCCAAATTATTGGCTAGTTCTTTCTCCTTGGGACATTTCCTCCAGCATTTTTGAATGCATCTAAACCCCTACATGTTAATGTAACACAGTAAATTGCATAATTAAATAGTAATGTAATAACAGATGTTAACGGATATAAAAATGAAATATTTCTCACCAGAATAATGGCATTCTCAATATGTGTCCAATTTTAGTGTTCAATGTACTTCCCGCAGGATCTAGATAATAAACAGTGAACATCCCGGGGACAATAACTAGTAACTCCCAATGTCTACCGCTAGAGGTAAAAAAGTTAAAAATTAATAACTCAAAATGCATAATAAAAATGGAATTTTCTGAAGTCCAAATTATAAATAAAGTAAACTTACTTGACATTGAATGGAGCTATTATTATCGTCTTCTTTTGCTGACCAAAAATTGTAAAAGCATCTATATAGTATTGTTGAACACTATCAGGGTCTTTAGCTACCATACTAATCAATGATGGAATCAAAAAACCCACATGATCAAATGCAAATTGTTTGCATTGCTCTTCGACTAAGTAGCTGCAAAACATGTATTACGTATGCATTAATATATAAGAAACCAGATCACCGGATCTTACACAAGGTATATGGATGTATAAACAAGATCTCACTTTATCCATGTCTCTATCATTGATGTATTCATCCAATCATACATAAACAACTCAATAATATCTTGTATAAATAAAGAGCTATCGTATGATTGACCTTCATAATCTTCTTCTAAAGAAACAATTATAGGGCAATGTATATTATGTGCCCATAGACAACATGCCATTCCCCTACAAGCAGGACCTAACGGGTATTTTAGGTCAGTTAGAACCCAACTTGGTAATGCAGGAAGTGGAGGTGGAGGCCTAGGTGCTCTGGGTGTCTTCTTTTTAACCTGTATATATAATTTTAGATCAGTTGACTTCATATATACACATTAACAATCTAAAGTAATGTAAATTGATCTTACAATTTCAGTAGTATAGACGACATCTGCTTTAGGATCTGGATTTTTTTTGAATAATACAGACACCAGATGTTGGGAGATATTAAAGAACATGGCTAGGAAACAGTCATGGGGTGACAGAGGTGCTGTGGAGTAGGTCAGAGCTGCTGGCGAATCCAGAGTAGTTAAGGAGCTGAACGATAAGTTAGATCTTCTAGCCAAGAAGCTGCTATCTAAGGAAGATGCATCTGAGGATGAGGAAGCCCAAGTGAAATTCATGCAACAACAGGGTTACAGAAAAAAATGACTACGCATGGAGGAAGGATAAAAAAATTTCATGGAAGGATCCAAATAACTTTCTGCAAGATCCGGATGCCAAGCCACAGCCTAGTGCTGAGGATAAGAACACTGAATTACTGAGTCAAATGGTACAGCAGAACCAGGAGATGATGGCCATGTTTGGTAAGCAATTGCAATCTCAAGGTGATATTCTAACCAAGTTTGGACAGACGCTGCGAAGCCATGGAGCACAAATGTGGGCATTAGAAACCACCGTGGCACATATTTCTAGTGAAGTGGCAGCCATCAAGCACGCCAATCAACAGAAATCGGCCGAGAATGCAAACGTGGCCCAAGCACACCATCAGGTCAAGTATATTTCTGTGGTAAGCAATGAGGAGGAATCTCAGGTGCAAGAAGCTAAAGAGGAAAGAAAAATGACGTTTAATATGCACGCGTCACCGGCGATACCATATCCACGCACTTATTATGGACTGCCGGGCGGAAACCCTTTCTTCAGAAAATCACAGCGAGTTATGAATATTGTATCTCCATCTAGAGAAAAAGAACAATTGAAGGTTGTTTGTGCACGTGTGGAGACATCGAATGCGAGAGAGGAACCACAACAAGTTGTTACTATTGACAATGTCTCGCCAAAGCCCATGTCAGAGGGAGTGATTGAAGCAAGCTTAGGGGAGTTGACCCCGAAAAGCTCATATGTGCCACCTCACAGGCGTACTAATGCAGCAGATGTTTCAAAACTAGATAATCCGAAGTCAAAGAAAGAGCATCGTCATTTTAGGAAATTCTTGGAAATATTCCGAAAACTCCACATCAATATTCCATTAGTGGAGATGATCGAGAAGGTGCCCGCCTATGGGAGGTTCATCAAGGAAATTATCAATAAGAAGAGGCGGATAAAAGATAGTGATATTTGTAGGATGAATGAGACGGTGAGCTCTATGATTCACGAGAGTTCTCCAAAGAAGAGAAAAGACCCAGGGGGCTTCTACATTCCTTGCTCAATAGGTGGTCGACATTTTCCTAAAGCGCAATGTGATTCAAGCGCCAGCATAAATCTCATGCCTCTGGCGACGTTTCAAAAGCTAGGGTTAAAAGAGATAAAGAAGTCAGCCGCAACAATTGAATTAGTGGATGGGTCTATCGTGAGACCATATGGTGTGTGTGAAGATGTTCTCGTCAAAGTGGACAGATTCATATTCCCTGTAGATTTTGTTGTCATGGATATGCCACCGCTCCAAAGCTGTGAAATTCTTCTAGGAAGGACGTTTCAAGCAACGGTGGATGTCATGACTGCCTTAGGGAGAGGTACTTTGTCCTTGGGAATTGGAGGAGATCGAGTTGAATTCAAATTACCACATGATCCTCTTAGCGCAATTTCCAAAGTGAAAAGATGATGAGCTTCATACCGTCTAGCCTAAGACGTTAAATAAGGGCGCTTGTTGGGAGGCAACCCAACCATCGGTACATTAGGATAGTTTATTAACAATCATAGGTTGCTTTATTTTCGTTCAATTTTTAGTGTAAAGAAGATACCTTGATCCGTTTGTTCATTGTGTAGGCTGAGGCAGAGTCGATACCATCGACACATAAGTCGATGGTATCGACAAGGGTTCAGGTTGACGACTGCAGATTTCACTCTGAGTCGATACCATCGACGGTCAAGTCGATAGTATCGACACACCTACAGGCAGGTCGCCCAACAACAGTCGATAGTATCGACACAGGCATCGATACCATCGAGATCTCTGGAGAAGTTCAGACCGATTTGTCTCAGTCAACTCGATACCATCGACGGCCTCGTCGATGGCATCGACATGGTTACAAGTTGAAGTGCAAAGTGGCGGTGTCGCAATGAAGCCAAGTCGATACTATCGACATATGTCGATGGTATCGACCATCCATGTCACCGATCCGCGCAAAGAAATCAACGGCGATCACGGCGTCCACGTCATCGATCTAGGTGCAGCGTCGATACCATCGACCCGCGTCGATGGTATCGACTCAAGAGCGATCCGGGTTACAAGATCAAGCAATCGTCAGCCGTCGATACTCGCGAGGGGGGCGGATAGCATCGAGACGTGTCGATATCATCAACTCGCGTCGATGGTATCGACGGGTCAACAGTGGCGCCGACCAAGTCTATATAAGGAGAGTCATTACGTCATTTGACGTCACACCTTCAGAGTGATCTTTCTCCTTGGCGCCGAGCACTCCCCCGAGCTATCCAAGAGCAAAGAGCAACAGCGCCGAGCGACGATCTTCCCCGAGCGGAGATTTATATCTCCATTCTTCTCCGAGCTCTCCTTCTAATCCTTTTCTCTTCGCCATCATGGTGCGTACCGCTGGAGCTTCTTCCTCGCGTGCTCATCTGGACGACATTCCCGAATTCGTGCCACCACTGCCATCATCGGTGGCACGTCCTCGCCTTGTCCACAAGAGTGATCGGGTATCTCTGTTCCAATCTTTAAGTTTGTTTTTGACTATGAGGCCATAGTCGAATTCAAGCTTAGGGGGGTAGTTGGAACAACTCTATCTTTTATTGTTTTTAGTTTTTGGCATTGTTATTTGTTTCTTGCATCTTTACTTTTTGTAGGATCCACACGCTATCTAGTGTAAATTGTGGATGTCATAAAAGTGTGTCATCTTGTTTGTTAGTGCATGGGGAATTTAAGGGAAATTTAAAATTTTTGTGTCTTTAGATAGCTTGTTTTGTTTTGACCTTGGGAACACATCCTATGAAAATGATTGATTATGTCAACTTTAAAACAACATTTCATACCTGTACTCCTAATGATTCATGAAAGTGGTCGGAAATGGTTATTTGAGCCTAACCTAACCAAATGGTAATGAGACC
This sequence comes from Alisma plantago-aquatica, assembly GCA_963693085.1. Classification (NCBI taxonomy): domain Eukaryota; kingdom Viridiplantae; phylum Streptophyta; class Magnoliopsida; order Alismatales; family Alismataceae; genus Alisma; species Alisma plantago-aquatica. Next base: position 45,006,160 of record OY856411.1, read on the forward strand.
TTAATTGGATGTAAGAGAGAGAACCCTCTAAACTACTACACATGTCAGTAAGGAGGGACACATAATATCTTTCTAAGGTTCAGTCATCTAGTCTTGTGATCGTTCCACTTCATTTTTCCATAATCCACCTAAGAATTGGAAATAAAGTGCAGTTTTAATTTCTTTTTGTGAGCATAGCATTTAGATAGGACTTGCATTGGTATTTTCCATATGTTTGCATAAAAAAAATATATAGTGATGCATGCACATTACCTTTAGGCGCATGCTATGTAGTTGCATTCATGATCTTCATGCATAAAGTAATTCATGTATCTCAATTTTTCCCTAATGGTGAATTAATTGTTCCATACCTTCTAAATAGTGCAAAAATTTTTGAGTATGAAGAAAAAGCCCAATAAACTTATCTTTAAGCAATTATGGATATGTGGGCTGAAAAAAAAATCTGAAAATCTGCAATATATATATATAAAAAAAGAATGTAGAAGAAAGTGAAATAAGAAGGAGAAAGGAACATGATATCACCTACATTTCAGGATAATTGAGTATATGATGTAGCTTGACTAGATATCCATCTCATTTTGAGGTGGATGGTTAGTGCATGCATCATTCCACCCAATTTTAAGCATTAGGGCATTTCTAATGTGCATTTGCATCACTTAGGACATTTTTGTATTATGCATGTTGAAACGGTACAATACTTCCACTTTCTTCCATGAGCCACCCATTTTCATCCACCAGTAGCTCGGATTGGTAGGCCACCGTGAATTTCTCCTCACTAATGAATATCAGGAGAACTGCTTCCATGTAGATCGTAGTTAGGGCGAGCAACGTAGTATAGGCGATCACGAGATGCACCAATGCTGAACCGGCAAATTTTATTATGTTAACTGCCTTATGTGATAGTGTTCATCGGTTTGGAGTTTAATTTATTTTATTGATGATTATTGTCACCTTTAGGGTAATTACCGTTCTGTGGTTAGGAAAGGCCGGTTTGAGAATGTTCAGTGGGAGTCATATGGGATGTTGGGTTGGTGTGTTGTTTTACAGTTGACATTTGCAATTCTATTCTAAGGATCAGTTGCTCGAGGGCGAGCAATGTTCAAGCTTAGGGGAGTTTGATGCGATGATTTTGAGTCGCATTTATAGACCTGTTTGATATATGTTTTGTGCTTTTATTAGTCATTTTTATGGTTAATATTGCATAATTCACCCATTTTGGTCTTTGCCATCATTTTATGTCAAATTCTCTTAGTTTCATCATTTTGAGCATTCATTATCACATTATTATTATTTGTGTGGATTTATTTGATCTTGTCTTCAAATTTCAGGAAAAACAAGTATTTGCTTCCGTCGATACCATCGACGGAAGTCGATACCATCGACATGGTCGCAGGTTGCCAGCCGAAAGGAGCAGCAAAGAGTCGATATCGATGGTATCGAGACACCTTCAGGTTGCTGGCGAAGAAGCAGTCGATAGTATCGACACCAAGTCGATACCATCGACACATGGAGGCTACAACGTCGCAAAACGACAAAACTGACGCCTAAAGGAAGTCGATACCATCGACCCGATTCGATGGTATCGAGATGATGAAGGGCGCGACAAAGGAAGGGTTTGCAGCCAGCCGCTATTGTAGTGGTTCGATACCATCGACTCGCGTCGATGGTATCAACGCCGTCAGATATGCGTTGGATTCAGATTGATCTCAATCGGACAGCTGGAGTTAATTAACGACCTAATTAGGGACTTATACCTAATGACGGCCTCCCAGAGGAGGGAGGATCAGATTTTGCCATTGCACAAGTGCCGAGGAGGGAGAGAAAGGCGAACGGAGGCCAGAAGTTCATACCTGTCGATCTGGACGCTGCCGAAAATAGATTTCACCACTGAGAGGCGTGAAAGCACGTGTTCTACGCAAAGGATAAATCAGTTCTTCTCTGTTCAGGGGTTTTCCCATTTAATTCACGTTTTTCATATGATTTCCCCTATTCCTACCATGTACTTGTGTGAGATGAACATGCGGGGCTAATCCCCTCCATCTTTAGAACTGGGAGTAGCCCGGGAATTCATTGTATGACAGTTTTATATTAGGAATTCATATTTTTTCTCTTAAATCTGTGGTATAGTTTCGTTTTCTCCATATATTGTTATGCTTGATCACCATGATAATAACCTAATGCCCTTAATCACTTCGACAGAAGGATTAACGGTTGAAAAGAGACGGAACTTACATTAATCGATAAATCCCTTGACAAAGGTGGTGTAAAATTAATGGTGGAAACTGAGAGCCGTTCATAATGCACTTAGTTTAGGGAATAGGTTACTACGACGGTGGAACCGACCTAAACCTAAGTAGTGAATTGCACCACGACAGTGGGTAATTCTGTTTTCAGGCCACTACCCGGATAGAGAGAGAAGATTGAGGCATTATATAAAATCTAATACAATGAAAAACCCGCGGTGAAACCGCAATCCTAAAGATACCTTTTTGAATTGATTAAATTAACCTTTAATCGATTGTTTGCTTTGTTTCATTTTTATTTTCTTTTAATTTTGACAACAAACACCAAATTGTTATTCGGTTTAGCTGATCGCAAATAGTTAGTAGGAGTCTCTGACAATTCCGAGTATCCCTGTGTTCGACTCGGGCCTCACAAGGCCTGTACTACTCGACGCGTATACTTGCGTTTTTAGCGCGTAGTAAAATACACGTCAAAACTCATCTAGAAGAGGAGTTTGATCTTGAATGATAATTGATTTGATTACTAAAGTGTTTAGGTATTTCAATTCATGCAAAAAATTAGCTTACTAGACTACCAAACGATCGATTCAAGTGTTGATACTGCTATTTGGAGTGTCAGGCTGGTTGTATTGTATAATGGTTGGAATTATGCCAGACCTGGGCTGCGAGACGCCCGTTTGGCTAGTGTGAAATGGCCATTTGTCTTGGTGAGAGATGCCCGTCTCACTTGCACCAAATGACCATTTGGTTTGGTGTGAGATGCCCATCTCAATTGTACCAAATGCCCATTTTGGGGGTACATCAAGTTGAGTACTAATTGAAAATGAATTGCCAACATATGTGCATAATTGGAAGGTGAAAAATGGCCATCTTGCTTAGTGAAACGACCATCTCGTATGTGAGATGACCATTTCATCGCACGCAGGTTGTGAAACTTGTAGAAAAGTTGCAAAAGTTCAAGATCTTCTTGTCCTTTCCATTCCAACTTTAGTCCCACATTGTCCACAGACTGGGAACCCGGACCCTAATTCCTCCTATATATAGAGGGGTACTAGGGGCTTCTCAGAACACAACTAATATAGAGACAATTGAGAAACAGTTGTGCTGACAATTTTTGGCCTCTCTGATTGTGCTAACCATGAGAGCCCATGCAAGTCCTACCTGACTAGGTAGGGATAGCCATGGGAGAGAAACAACTATGGATCATTATTGTAGGAGAGCATGTCGTCGACTAGTATACCAACAAAAGTGATAACTCCTTGTCCATTCCTGTAGGAAGGCATGAGTTCTAGTTGGTCCATGTGGATTACTCTAGAGACTGGAGTCTGTTGGCTACTACTAGGAGGAAAATGTCAACTCGCAGACTGTGGCAAGATCTGAGGAGCCGCTGCAATAGTTGTTCAACCTGATGTCCATGGAGGAGTATTCATACGAGTCTGAGTGTGACTAGGAGCTACACAACCACCATCAAAGATAGAGTAAGCATATATGTCGACGAGGATAGTCACTGGACTTGCTTCAGGACCAAGTATATCTTTGTGAAACCATCCTTCAAACTGCATAGTTATTGACGTCATCTGCTGGTTAATGAGAAATATGTCTTTTTGTTTTTGCTGCCTACCCGATGCCGTGTTTCCCTTCAGTGTTATCAGGGCCACACCAATTAATTATGTTTTAGGATAATCAATATGATCATATTTTTGGTTTTATCGAATTTATTTATTGCTTGCGATGCAAATATTTAAACTTTTTGATGTGCACGTCTGTCGAAATCATGACATATAAACCAAAACGAATGTATATATGATATGACACATATGCAATTTACACGCGTCGCCATAAAATCAATTTTGATGGTGGATGTAAAGCTTGGTAATGGACAAACCCCCAGATCTGTGTGTGCATGGTTGTGGTTATTATTCCTATTATTAATCAGTCTACATACCGAGCCTCTCCCTCTCTCTCCCCCTTCCACATGTAAATTAATGCTCTTCTTTCTATTTCCCCTCAAATGTAATTTGAGGTTTTCCCATAAACATTGTGATAAGAAATAAGATAGTTTTAATTTATATTTCAACTTGAGATGGCAATCTGCACAAGGTGAAACTATCAGCTCATGAGACAACGCGATCAACTGTAGGATTGAGGAGGCCGGACGATAGGAGGACGAACCAATCGATTGGTGGCCCAACCAATCGGCTGGAGGTTTTTTGACACTGCTTGAACTTGAGAACCAAATGACAATTTCAGGAAAGCCCAACCAAGAAACCAGGAGGAAAGACAAATGGTTCAAGAGTTGAACCAATCAACTCGGATTGGCTTGAGAACATATCTTCACCAATAATAGGTTGCATATGATGTGGAACATAGGTGGTACTCATTCCTTGTGGCTCCAAGGAATTGCATTAGTATGGCCATAACCATCACTTGTGTGTTTTATTTATTTCATGTTCTAATTTCTGGTTATAGCACATATATGATACATACTATATATGTGGTGATTGGATAAAGTATATGTATTTATATATATAAACTCCCTCAATTATAATATCAAGTCTTAGATGCTTTCCAAAATCATCCCACATGAAAAGCTTGATCGACTAAGTGTAGGTTATGCCTCCACGGGGTGCGTCGTCTATGTGGTGGAAGTGTGATGGTAATAGTGTAGGTTCTACCTCCATGGGGTGCATTATTATCATGTCAGCTTTTGGTTCATGCTTGACTGGTGATTCTCAGAGCGTCTGGGCCCAGAAGTATGCAGCTGATTATGGCAAGGGGTTGTGCATATCATCTATCCATAATTACATATGATGTGATTGTCATGAGTTGCCTACCTTTATGGTTGATTGTGTTTGCGGTGTTGATTGGTCCACAATTGAATTATCTTGTATCTGGCCCACTAGAATATTGTATGCTGCAATATTCCAAATTGATATTGAGGGCTATCAATTTGAATAAAATAGTGGCAGCGATAGTTAATGAAAGACCTAATTAATATCATCAAATTTATCAAGTCAAACTGAATAAAAAATGTTTTAAAAAGTTGCAATATTTCTTTGTAGAATTAAATTTCAAATACAAACACGTTCAAATTGTGATCAGTCTTTGAAAAGGATAAAACAAGACAAAGTTCCACAATTGGTTAAGGACTTTGAGAAATGTTCTCATCAATGAGTGAAATCTATATGTCCTTGATAGAATAATGCCAAAGGAACCCACTCCAAATGCTCGTAAGGCTAAATGGATGCTTATTGGAAGCATACCAATGATGCCATAGATATAAAATACCTATGTTATCTTATATGAACTATGAGTTGCATGAACGAAATGAATACATGAACATTCTTGAGATCTTAATGCATCTCAAGAATCATGTAAAGCAGGTATAATGTCTCCAAAGCGCTAATTGAGTACAAAGTGACAAAGGGAGGTCCAGTAGAACCCCATGTGCTCTATATGATTGGACATGTGGAATAATTGGGATTTCTCTTAAGTCAAGAGTTGACCATGAATATGATTATGAAAGTGTTTCATGAATCATATAGTTAGTTTATCAAATGCTTGGCATGTTGATGCCAAAGAAAGAAAGAAGAAGGACAAATCCGTGATGGTGATCAACGGAAGTGAGTCCTAGGGCAAAAGCAAGGATAAGAAGTGTTTTGAGGCTATGTTGAAGCCCAACTCTTCTGCACTCAATATATGGAGAAGGAGAAGCATAAAAGGAATTTATCCTTTTTACTTAAAGGATAAAGAAAACAAAATTCCATCATTGTCACTTGTTTGGACATTGGAAAGGAATTATCCTCTTCATAGAGGAACTCAGGAAGAAGATAGAGATAGAGATCTCTACTTCAGGGCCTGATAAGAAGTAAGCTAGAACTATATGGAGCAAGGGTTTCTGCCACTATAGTGAAAGGTTGTCATTCATGGGCACATAATAAAATTAGTGAATTGATATTGTGTACTTTCCAAACATCATATGTTTTGCATGACAAGAACATTATGATCTTTTATGGAGATGCCCTATGTCTCATAAGCTATACTTGATAGTTGTAAAGACAAATGTGTATGACACATGTATTGAATGACTTGATAACTCAATCAATGAGTACCTATAGCACTATCATATAGAGGGCATAAATGAGAAATGTATTTTTGGAATCCATATGATGGTTATCTAGAGTCTTTTGGTTCTTGGACCAATATATACATGCATGTATTATTTATTGTGCAAAATGACAAAAGGATCTTCACTAGATGTAGTGGGAGATCGACTATTCCATTAGGACTAGTACATACTGATGTACATAGTCCTCTTTGGATGAATGTTAAAGGTAGTTACAAGTACCTCATTATATTTACTGATACAATCGATAGATATTGAAATTTTTATTTAATGAAATACAAGTTTGGATCTCTTGAAGTGTTCAAGGAGATCATAAATGAATCACGTAACTGAATTGGTAAAAGTATTAAGATACCTCAATATGAATGATGTTGAAATACTTAAACCAAGAGTTTGAGGACCCTATGGGAGATCATGATAGTGTATCATAATGAACTCTGCCTGAAACATACTGATGTGTCATAAAGAAGGTATCACACCTTGTTAAGTCATGGTGACACTATCAATAAAATCTATCTAATCTTACAATTTCTTTTTGGCACATGCTTAAACACTAAACAACATACGGTCTAAAATGGTTCAAAAGACACCATATGTGATATGGCAAGGGAAATGATGCACATGTTTTGAGTCACTTTTACAAGCTGATTTTATACATGTTTTGTGTATTTGTTTGTTACTTTCTTGATTATATACACATAAATCACTATTGTTGGCCTATAAACTCAGTTTGCATCAAATTAAACTTATTTTATCATATTTTTATGATTTTATATATTCCTTAGACTTATATATGTATTTCTACATTTTTCAAGCATTTTATATATAAAGCAGAGTTGGTGCCACCAACCCTTAAGTCGGTGTCACCGAGATAAGATCAGTGAGAAGGCTACAATCGACTAGAAGAGTCGATGGCATCGACCCCTAAAGTCAGTGCCACCGAGTTACCTATAGCGACCGATGTAGTCACCCAGATGAGTAGGTTCCATCGACCACACAGGTCGGTGCCATCGAGTTAGCTTCAGTGAGAAAGGGAGAAAACTCACCTCCGCTCGGTGCCACTAACATTGCAGTCGATGGCACCGACTCAGCCAGAGATTGACAAAAGTCCGATGTTGTCGGTGCCACCGACCACCAGGTTGGTGCCACTGACTCTGTCAGATTTCAACAATCTAAACCAGTCACCCCAATCCAACGATCCACGTTAGACTGTACCGTAAGTGACCTAAGACAAAAAGGGAGGTCGGACAGACCAAAAGGGACATCACGTTGCATTGTAGGATGACAAGAGAAGAGAGGGAGAGAAGCACACAGACGATTCAAGTACATTTGATGGGCATTTCTACTGTCAGAAGACTACATATCACACATTTCTCAAGAAGGATCATCTGAAACGTCGCCTTTCTAGGGGTTACACGAATTCTTTCATGTTTCCTACATTTTTCTTTTCTCCTTCCATGTATTTTCAACTGAAAACCATGCGGGGCTAAACCCCTCTATTCATTAGGACCCGGGAGTAACCCGGGGAATCAATATATTGACTATTTACATGATTTAGTATAAGTTTCTCTTTATTCCTGGATATATAAGTGTCGATTTGAATGACTTGTTGCTGCTTGATCACCATCAAAAAGGTATTAGACCAATAATCTCTCTGGAAGGAGGATTAACTGTTAGAAAACCATAACTTGTACACTGCCCTATGCGTTCCTTAGAATAGGTGACGTACAAATAGTGGAAAGAACCCAGAGTTTTCAAGAATGTGCCTAATCTAAGAATGAAATTACCTGTCACAGAACCGTCCTTACCCCAATCCCAATCTCACTGCCTAGACAGTGATAAAGGGATTGAAGCACCCATCCCTGAGAGGCCCAATAGGATATATGACACTGGCATATACAATAAGAAATAATAACTCAAAAATTGGATATATAAATGAACAAACTAACCCAATATGGAGATATATCTAATTTATATTTTTCATGTAGAGTATGTAGAGTGTGGAAGCGATCTTATTCAGTATTCCACTTGTATTGCCTAAAATCAAGAAAATCAAGACACAATCATGCAATTGCACGATACACTATCAAAATCAAGCAAAGCGATTTATAACAAAATAGTATACTTGGTAGGACTTATATTCAAAAGAATAACAAGCAATTTGCAAAACCAACATTTATTCGACAAGTTTTTAAAATAATTCGACTTTTATTACGAGTTCCCATTATGCTATGATTCGAGAAGCATGCTTATATATTTGGTGTGATTCTATTACCCCAACACGATGGGGAAGGTCACTAGGTTCCTTCCCACCATAGGAACATAGGAAGCCAATGTACAAGTCCCACCACCAAATGAGGGGGTTGTTGTACTCAATATCAACATTATCAACATTATCAATATTATCATCATTATCAATATACGGGTAGTTATAATGGGCATGCAATTTATGTTTTCATGTTTTTCAAAATATAATATAGAAAAACAGAAGACTAATCATAGGGAACAGTAGATCATCTAAGTAAATAGCCAATTACATAGTCAAGAGATACATAAAAGTATCTTCAATACAATCAAGGAGGAGTTATATAATAGCATACCTTTCACCGAGGATTTTGAGTACATATCATCTAGTAATAGGTAGACCCTTCAAGTTAGATCCTAAATCACAATGTTTGGATCAAGGGTTAGGATCATGATATTTGGAGATCATGTTTCAATATTCGAGATTAGGGTTACACTTTCCTAGGTTAACCTTGGGGTTAGGTCATCAACTTATAATCAAAATTTCAATATGTCCAACATTATATCAAGTGTACAATATATTCAAGTGTGAATGACTTATCGAGGTTTTCTAGGATCATATGTGTTAACCCTAATTTATGGTCGTTATACAAGTCTGCATATCATTTCTATATTATCATCATGATAACTAATATCATTGGTATTCAAAGATTAGATCAAGTTTCGATTAATATTAAGAGTAAATCAAGGATCAACTTTTAGGTCAATAGATCAAGATATGCCACAAGATTTAGATCAATCATATTATTAAGATGTCATCATCATATTCAAGATTAACTCAAGTCAACAAATATAAATCTAGATCATTAATTTGTTAATTATGATTTTAGAGTATCAATATGAACATTAGAGTCAAGAATAAGGGTTTTTAGTGTTTAGTCAAGATTAACCACAAATAGAGTCGTTTAGACCAATTATATAAACAATAGATAAGATTAAGATATATCAGTGAGAATAGTTTGGAATCAGGTTTCCAAAGTATTTTTAAATGATTAACTGGATTTTTATGATAAAAAAGGACTACTTATTCATAATTTTTGGAGCTAGGATGCATGAGATACAATTTTTGCAAGATTTATCCATTTATATGATTTTTGAGCAGAGAGGGAGAAAAATACCTTTAATATGGAAAATGGCCGACCGTTGGATCACTGACTAGGCATATGAGATCACGCCACACACACGTGTCTTTCTCAGGTAGTGTCCCAGTTCAACTCTGATTTGTCTGGTTCGACACTCGATTGATTAGTTTGACCAATGTTCAAAGGATCGATGGTCTTCCTCCTTGAACCACAGTTCGGGACTCCATATCCTCCCAAACAGGCCTTGTGTGAGCCAGAAGTTTGACATAGGACCTCACCAGCGTAGAGGAGCTCCGGGAGCAGGGAGCTCCATTGGCGGCAGTGAGGTGACCGTTCGATCTTTCCTCGTCCTCGCGAAGTTGATGGGGGGCAGAGAAAGGGGGTAGGAGGTAAGGGGCAAGGATGCCAAATTTCAGCAAGGCGGCGGTGCCACAATAGAGAAGGAGGAGATGAGGGGAAATTGGGGGCATAGAGGCCAAACAAGAGCACAAGAAAGGGGCTCGTAGGTAGGTATAGTGATTCCGATCCTTGGGGGGTGTTTATATAGCATCGAGGGTTAGATTTAGGGTTAAAGGGAGCTAGGTAGCAGCCTTTGTTCACCAGAATGAGAATGGGAGGCAAGGGGCTCGTTTCGGCGGCACCACAAGGTGAGAAACCCAGTCAAAGTAGGGTTGGGTGAGTGCGAAATTGTGAGTTGAACATTCCCTCTCAATTAGAAATTTGAATCAGGGTCACGAGTGATAGATAAGTCATTTTGGCCGCATTAACACCTCCCCGCTGATTGCGGGAGGTTAAAGATGATCTCCTGGCCGCACGATTCGGTTGAGATCTGTGAGTCCCAGATCTAAGGGTCAAGGTTCGCGCCCCACTCAAACCACAGATTGTTGACTTGGAAAAAGGCCAGAAAAAGGCAAATAGAAGGGATTTTAAGGCATTAACTTCAAGAATTCATAGTAAATAGTAGGAATGTCCAAATGAGCTAAAATTTGGATCATAACTTCAAAAAAATTTGGAGAACCTTTAGAAGAAGTTTGAGAACCAAAATATGAAGTTTAATGGATGAATTTTATTCTTTGGTCAAAGTGACGAATTAATCAAATTTGTGATGTCACAAAGTGTATAAAATTCACCTTGATCATTATATTTCGAATTTGAGAGTCAACAGTGATTATAAATCCAAGAAAAATTGATTTACCATCATGAGTGATCATTATTTCATATTAATTCTAAAATCCACTTTCTCACATCCTTCCTTCCTTAAAAAAGAATTTTGTCCCCAACATTCAAAAACATCCTCAAAATTGGGACTATTAAAAACCAAATCATATCCTCAAATACTGGAGTATCCTAAACTATATAATCAAAATCATGTCCTCAAAGTTCAAGTAGTACAATCATTATACTTGGGATTCAATGTTTCATATCATAACTAACTTGGTACCAACATCATTTCATCATCAAGCACTTGAGTATCAAGGTCAATGCATATATCGTCCAAAGTCATCATATGATTCACAAATATGGAAAGCATCCTATTGATCAAAAATTTGGTGAGATCATATTTTAGGTCAAACAAATAAAGTTCAAGTGTACAAGGTGACTTTCAATCACAATAACTAAGGGTCTTAGACTCTACATTGGCCTAGGTGGGGTCATGATTTGAGATTTCATATTTCAACATTATGAGACAACATCATATATTCAATATCATTATTTTGAGCTCAAAATCAATGAGAAGGTCCCACCCTAGTCCTAATGAAAGCTAAACCCTAAGTCATAAATCGAGAGAGTCAAAATTGTCATCATTTCAAAAATTTCAAGATTTGGGATTTTGATGTCATTAGTCATATATATAGTATGATCTGTAGATCCAAAAAATGTGAACATAGGATTTGTATCATTATTGATATTGATAATCATGAGTCACAAGTCCATTAATCAATATCAAGAGTCAAGAGTTTTTGAGCATCAAAAGTTATAGGTCCAAAATTTTGAAGCTAGGGTTTAGATTCCTATTTAGACTTTAGGGGAGATCACTCATCTATATTCAATTTTTTAGCAACAATATTCAATCAATATTCGAGCAACATATCAAGATTTCATTATCAGGGTGTCCAACTTTGATGAATGTTCTAGACCTAGGTCTATCTAGGAAGTCAACAACAAGCTATAGTCAATATTGTCATATATAAAGCTCATTATCAATATTTAAGATCTAGTATCAACCATGGTTTTAACCTATTAGGCTTAGGTCAACCAATTCCAAATCGAGTGAAAGGTTATACCTTCCCAAACTCTAAATGATCAACAATACAAAAATTTAGAGGTAGTCAAAATAGAGATGTGACCTAGGTTAGGGGAGTCATGAGTCAACTACCACCCTAATCTAGCACATTGCCAACATTAGTCATTATCCAATCGAGTTTATTGAAATAGGGAGAGTATCAGTGATTAAATCATATATATAAAAGCCATAAGATCCAAATTCAAGATAATAGGCCAATAATGTCAAGATTTGCAATTCTTTCCTTTCATGATCAAGGTAGTGATATAATTTGGAAATTGAGGATTTGAATTTGACATTCGATGAATTGGAGCATAATAGTGCAAAATCTAGTCCCATAATCATCATATTAAAATTGAGATTGCAAAAGGCATCAATAGTCAATAGGAAAAATGTTTTTTTCATCATAGTCTTATATCATGCTTTTGTGAGTCTAAGACTTGGTCATTTGATAGCATGGTCAAGGTGTGTATAAAATAGGATATGAGTTTGCTTAACTATATTTGAGGTTTAATCAATAGTATGGAAACATGGGCATTAATAAAATAGAGACCCCATCAACAATGAGGTATAAGTCATTCTTATTTCACCATATCAAGATTATTAATATTGACCTCAAACATAGCAAACATGTAGTCATGTTTTGGCTAAATTGAGTGTTCATGATATCAGGAGTCATACATGAGTATTTGGTTTTAAAATTAATTGATCAAAACTGAGTTTTCAAATTTAGGTCAGATCATGGTATACATTTTCAAGATTTAGCGATATTCATTATTCCCATGCATAAGCTACCCATAATCAAGACATCATGTGGTATAAGGTCACAAGAAAGGACCACATGAGGAGATGAGAAGACTACCTAATCTTCATCTACATGGGTGGCTTAGGTAGTCCTTAATGAAGAGATGAGATGCTAGAAGACTCTCTAAGGTTTCACAAGAGAACCTTTAGGTCCAGTTCTGGATCAATTGAGGCCATGTAGAGCGGGGGATCTCAGCCACTGTGAAGACAGATAGGAGAAATTATGTTAGTATTCCACTTGTATTGCCTAAAATCAAGGAAATCAAGACACAATCATGCAATTGCACGATACGCTATCAAAATCAAGCAAAGTGATTTAAAACAATATAGTATACTTGGAAGGAATTATATTCAAAAGAATAATAAGCAATTTGCAAAACCAACATTTATTCGACAAGTTTTTCAAGCAATTCAACTTTTATTACGAGTTCCCATTATGTTGTAATTCGAGAAGCATGCTTATATATTTTGTGTGACTCTATTACCCAAATGCGATGGGGAAGGTCACTAGGTTCCTTCTCACCATAGGAACATAGGAAGCCAATGTACAAGTCCCACCTCCAAATGAGGGGGTTGTTGTACTCAATATCAACATTATCAACATTATCAATATTATCATCATTATCAATATACAGGCAGTCATAATGGGCATGAAATTTATGTTTTCATGTTTTTCAAAGTATAGTATAGAAAAATAAAAGACTAATCATAGGGAACAGTAGCTCATCCAAGTAAATAACCAAGTGTACAGTCAAGAGATACATAAAAGTAGCTTAATAAAATCAAGGAGGAGTTATATAATAGCGTACCTTTCATAGAGGATTTTGAGTACATATCATCTAGTAATAGGTAGACCCTTCAAGTTAGATCCTAAATCACAATGTTTGGATCAAGGGTCAAGATCATGATATTTGGAGATCATGTTTCAATATTTGAGATTAGTGTTACACTTGCCTAGGTTAACCTTGCAGTTAGGTCATCCACTTATAATCAATATTTCAATATGTCCAATATTATATCAAGTGGACAATATATTCGAGTGTGAATGATTTACCTAGGTTTTCTAGGGTCATATGTGTTAACCCTAATTTATGGTCATTATACAAGTCCTCATATCATTTTTATATTATCATCATGATAAATAAAATCATTGGTATTCAAGATTAGATCAAGTTTTGATTAATATTAAGAGTAAATCAGGGATCAACTATTAGGTCAATAGATCAAGATATGCCACAAGATTTAGATCAATCATATTATTAAGATGTCATCATCATATTCAAGATTAACTCAAGTCAACAAATATAAATCTAGATCATTAATTAGTTAATTATGATTTTAGAGTCTCAATATGAACATTAGAGTCAAGAATTAGGGTTTTCACTGTTTAGAAATGAGTCATTTAGACCAATTATATAAGCAATAGATATGATTAAGATATATCAGTGAGAATAATTTGGAATCAGGTTTCCAAAGTATTTGTAAATGATTACTTGGATTTTTCTGATCAAAAAGCACTACTTATTCATAATTTTTGGAGCTAGGATGCATGAGATACAATTTTTGTAAGATCTATCCATTTATATGATTTTTGATTTGAGAGGGAGAAAAATACCTTTAATATGGAAAATGGCTGACCGTTGGATCACTGAATAGGTGGCTGAGAACACACCACACATGCATGTCTCTTTCTCAACTAGTGTCCCGGTTCAACTCTCATTTTTCTGGTTCGGCACTCGATTGATTGGTTCGACCAATGTTCAAAGGATCAATGGTCTTCCTCCATGAACCACAATTCGGGGACTCCATCTCCTCCCAAATAGGCCTTGCGTGAGCCAGAAGCTTGATGGAGGACCTCGTCGGTGTAGAGGAGCTCCGGGAGCAGGGACCTCCATTGGCGGCAGTGAGGTGACCGTCCGAGCTTGCCTCGGCCTCACGAAGTTGATGGGGGATAGAGAAAGGGGGTAGGAGGTGAGGGGCAAGGATGCCAAATGTTAGCAAGGTGGCAATGCCGCAATAGAGCAGGAGGAGACGAGGGGAAATTGGGGGCGTAGAGGCCAAATGAGAGCACAAGAAAGGGGCTCGTAGGTAGGTGTAATGATTCCGATCCTTGGGGGATGTTTATATAGCATCGAGGAGGGGTAGATTTAGGGTTAAACAGAGCTAGGTAGCAGCCTTTGTTCGCCAAAATGAAAATGGGAGGCAAGGGGGTGATTTTGGCAGCACCACAAGGTGAGAAATCCAGTCAAAGTAGGGTTGGGTGAGCATGAAATCATGAGGTGAACATTCCCTCTCGATTATAAATTTGAATCGGGGTCACGAGTGATAGATCGGTTGTTTTGGCCGCATTAACACCTCCCCGCTAATTGCGGGAGGTTGAAGATGATCTCCTTGCCACACGATTGGGCTGAGATCTGTGAGGCCCAGATATAAGGGTTGAGGTTTGCGCCCCACTCAAACCACGGATTGCCGACTTGGAAAAAGGCAAAAAAAGGCAAATAGAAGGGATTTTAAGGCACTAACTTCAAGAATTCATATTAAATAGTAGGAATGTCCAAATGAGCTAAAATTTGGATCATAGCTTCAAAATAACGTGGAGAACCTTTAGAAAAAGTTTGAGAACCAAAATATGAAGCTTAATGGATCAATTTGATTCTTTGGACAAAGTGATGAATTAATCAAATTTGTGATGTCACAAAGTGTATAAAATTCACCTTGATCATTATATTTCCAATTTGAGAGTCAACAATGATTATAAATCCAAGAAAAATGATTTAGCATCATGAGTTATCATTAGTTCATATTAATTCTAAAATCCACTTTGTCACATTACCATTGATATCGAATTGGCTTAAACTTAGGTAGTGGATTGTATCGCGGGAGCAAACAATTCGGGCTACATGCTTTCTATTCAGGATATTAATGAGATTTATATTAATTTGGTAAAAATGATATACAATGAGATCCCATGGTGAAACAGGTAAACCTAAGGAATCCCACCATAATTGAATCAACCATTATTGTTTTCTCTTTCATTTTCTTTTGTTTTGCTAAAACCTAATTGAACCATTTCAACTGGCCTAGCTGATCGTACTGTCACTAGTAGTAGTCACTGAGACTACGTCTCCCTGAGTTCGACTCGAGCCTCACAAGGCCTATATTACGCAACACGTCCACTTGCATTTTTGCACTTGGTTTTGGGGTGTTCAAGTTTTTAGCACTGTTGCCGGGGAGACAGTGACGGTTTAGCACTGCGAGTGCTGTAGTCGGCCACTCTAGGCCACTTTTTAATTTTTTTGTGCAATTTAATTTTAAAAAAAATTATATATTCATTTCATACTCATTTATCGCATTGTCTCTTAAGGTACCTTGGCTAACTATTTTAATCTTTCAGGTACTAGTGTATGGTGGCAATGAGGACCACAAACTATAGAGAAGATACACCTGAGTTTCCAGGGGCTGTCGAGGCTTCAATTCAAATAAATTCACTAGATGGCATACCATTGTCACCCATGCAACAAGCAATGGGGGACGGTTACCCAAGAGCTGAGAGGACTATCTGGGAAAGGATAAAAGCATTTTCTTCAGTGACACAGATAGGGCCAATAAAAAAGCAGCACGTGAATGTGGCTCAGTACAAGATTGATCCAGGTTTGTTTGCGCTCATCAGGTCATAAGAATTCTATGGGAATGCTCATGAAGACCTAGTGGCACATATTAGTAATTTTGTGGAAATCAGTTATATGGAAAAATTCGACAGGTTTCCTCAAACCGCCATCTATCTGAAGTTGTTCCCATCGTCACTGGATGACAAAACAAAGGAATGGTTGCACAACCTGTCTAAAGAGTCGATAGAGACATGGGAAGACATGGTGTAGGCATTCTTTGAAAGAATTTTCCTCCAGAGAAGACCGATGAGATGATCAAGAATATCCATAACTTCAAACAACATGCATTTGAATCGTATTCTGAGGCATGGGAGCATTTCCAGATAATGCTCAGGAAGGTTCCACATCACAGGGTAGACTTCAAAAGTTAAGTGAAGATGTTCTATTTTGGGCTGCCAAAAAGTGAAAGGACTACTCTAGATAGTGTAGGCTTGAGAATCTTCCTCAATAACTCACCATCAACATGTCAGAAGATTTTGAAAAACATGGCAATGAATCAGGCTTGGGGAAATGAGAGAGATAATCCAGACCAGTTCAAAAGCATATGGGAATCCAAGGTTATTTCTTCCTTGAATGAAAAGTTGGACCTTATTGCAAAGAAATTGCTTGAGAAGGATGATCATGTTTCTGAAGAGGAAGTGCATATGAAATACATGCATCAGCAGGGATGCCACAATAATGACTACACATGGAGAAAGGACCCCAAGTACTCATGGAAGGATCCAAACAACTTCTTGCAGGATCTGGATCAGGAGAGGCCAGTGCAGCAGTAGCGTCCAGTGACAGAAGAGAGCACTAATGACATCTTGAAGAGAATTGTGAAGTAAAATGACATGTTACTCAATAATGTTCAGCGGGACCTCCAGAATCATAATGTGCAGATGAGAACTTTTGAGATGACATTATCTTAGCTTACAGCGGATGTGGCCGCGTTGAAGAAGCCTTCTCAGCAAGGGTTCCCAGGAAATACTGACACTCCAATGGGGAATCAACAGGTCAAAGCCATACTATTAAAAAGTGTGAAGAATACATTGACCCCACAATATGAGGAGAATGAGGTGATCAAGCCTGTTGATAGTAATGACTTAGTTCCAGAGCAAGCACAAGTAGAACCTGAGACAGGGAACACAGGGGATGACCAAAAGAAAGAAGCTAAGCCTGAAAAATAGATGACATATGTACCACCACATTAGAGGACACAAATGGTACTAGTTCCATATCCCAATAGCTTGAAGGAAACAAAGAAGGATCAACAATTCAAGAAGTTTCTGGACAGCTTTAGGAAGCTTTATGTGAATATACCATTAATTGAGGAAATTGAACAAATACCCTCATATGGTAAGTTTCTGAAAGATATCATTAATAAGAAGAGAAAGATTATGGATTCTGATGTAGTTGTCTTAAGAGAGCAAGTTAGTTCCTTCATCTTAGGTACACTTCCACAAAAGAGGCAAGATATCGGTTGTTTCAACATCACATGCTATATCACGAAGACAAAGTTTGGTGAGGCACTTTGTGATTCAGGGGCAAGCATTAACTTGATGCCCCTATCCCCTTTCAAGAAGCTTGGTCTCAAAACATCAAGGAAGATTAGCATGATAATAGAGTTGGCAGACAACTCAGTAGTTACACCATATGGCATTTGCAAGGATGTGCTTGTCAAGGTGGACCAGTTTGTTTTTCCTGTAGATTTTGTAGTGATGGAAATGCAGACTGAAAATGGCAATGAGCTCTTGCTACGTCGGCCCTTCCAAGCTACAGTCGGCATGATTTTAGAGATGGGAATAGGTTGCTTGACTATGGGGATTAAAGACGATAGGTTTGAGATAACCATGACGGGTAATTCCAAATCATCTGATTCTTAGGAGCAATGCAACATGATACAACACATGAATAACAATATTTCTTTTTTCTTGGAAAAACCATTTCTAGAGATGGCACTTGTTATGACAAAGGTGCATAAGGGTACACTTGTTGTTGACATAATGGAGAACACCAAGGTGATCTCACTTGCCAAAGCGGTAGGATACCCAAATGATAGAGAAGAGGAAGTGAATCTATCTACTATGGATGAAGACATAGAGGATTCTATATTACATGTCCATCTGTAGCTTCCTCTAGAGGCTTGTCTCATGAACATAAGGGATGATTGTGTTCTAGACCAGTTAAGGGAGGAGTGTGCGCGACTGCTGAAGGTGCAACCATGCCATTACACGAGGTACTTTGAGTACTTAGGGCCACTACCACCACCTTTGGTGTCATCACTTCTAGACCCCACCCGCATTAGATCTCAAGCCATTGCTTCCTCAACAAAATTATGTTTTTCTAGCAATAGAGGAGAAGCTACCAGTCATCATCTTGGCATCATTGAGTATTTCGGATGAAGAACAATAGATCACGGTGTTAAAGAACCATCGAGGTGCTTTTGGGTGGTCTGTGGCTGATATCAAGGGGATTTCTCCCATCATATGCCAACACACGATTTTACTAGAAGAGGGCACGAAGCCAGTCATCGAATCTCAACATTGCTTAAATCCAATTATGACAGATGTGGTAAAGAAGGAGGTAATAAAGCTACTGTCAGCATGTATTATTTATGCTATTTCTGACTCTATGTGGGTAAGTCTGACACAAGTAGTGCCTATGAAGGGGGGAATCACTGTCACTACCAATGCATCTAATGAGAAAATCACCACTATATTAGTGATAGGATGGCATGTTTGCATCAATTACCGCCGATTGAATGCTATGACCCTTAAAGACCATTTCCCATTACCATTCATAGATCAGATTTTGGAGCGACTTGCCAGTCGCTCCCACTTTTGTTTTCTCGATGGATATTGGGTTACAATCATATTTCAATTGAGCCTAAGGATCAGGAGAAGTCTACCTTCACTTGTCCTTATGGAACTTTTTCCTATCGCCGCATGCCTTTAGGGTTGTGCAATGCACCCGCGACTTTTCAAAGGTGTATGTTGGCAATTTTCTCGGATTTAGTAGAGAGATGTCTCAAAGTTTTCATGGATGATTTTTTAGTTTATGGGACGTTGTTTGAAGATTGCTTGAAAAATTTGGACAAAGTTTTGCAGAGATGTGCAGACACCCATTTAGTGCTTAATTGGGAAAAATGTCACATGATGGTTAGCGAGGGCATTGTGTTAGGCCACAAAGTGTCTACCAAGGGATTGGAGGTAGATCTAGTTAAAATAGAAGTGATCTCAAAACTCCCTCCATCATCATCGGTGAAGTTAATTAGGAACTGACCGGCCTAAATCGTGTGTCCCAAAATTGGAGGCAGATTTGAGGTAGTCGAGCTTTTACATTTATAACCTGAAACCTTCTAGGCCCCCTCAACTTTGCTTACGGGGTCAAAGTAGATAGACGGGGTCAAACACAGGGACAAGGGTGGTGGTGTTGAGAACTCAGAATCGACACACTACACTCCGGCAGAGAGGTAAAAGTGAACAACAGGGTAAGATTGTCAAAACAAAAGAGAACTATCTCCAACTGGAGCTACAAGAAAGATTAAGGTTTTAGGCATTAATCAATTTTTAGGGGTTTTCATGCAACAGAAACAGAGAGATAATACTAAAGCTTAAGCAAGGTACTAAGGAGAAAACTTTGGTAAAACAAGCGGCAGCAAAAACGTCCCGTACCCCTCCTCTCAGAGTGGGTACCTCTAATCAAGCATCAACACCCTCTCGAGGTTGCTGGACATAAATTAGAGTGGAAAGGTTACTAAAGAAACTCCGATTCTGGGCACTCTCGTACTCCAGAATCAGACCAAACACTAGAGCCACAACACCTCTCTCAAGGCTGTTGTGACGGGAAAACACGGTTCAGTAGCTAATCGAAACACGATCCAAACATACAAGCTAGAGTTCAAATGTTAAGCATAGCAATCATCCAACAAAGGTACCAAACATAGAGCCACAAATAATTAAACTCTTCTATTTCCACAAACAAATAAAGGTCTAATTACATTGCATAAGTAAAAGAAATAAATGACTGAAATAATAAAGAAAAATGTCGCCTTCTTGATGTGGAAGGACGACATACTACAGCGGACCATCCAACCCGATACCGGGTAGGACCCTAGCCTGATACAGCCATGTCGGGCGGCACACCCTCTCAGGCGACACACCGTGATGGGAGGAATGTATCATGCAAGGAACCTTGCCCGATGCGATTATGTCAGGCAGCACCCTCTCGGGCGATACATATTAGGGTTCGGTATCATGCCAGACTAGGGTGATGCATCTATTATCGATTGCTCGTATCGTGGATCTATGTCGGCCGATATCGGCCTGTAGTGGTGCTCGGGATGACACTAAGTGAACCGTTCCCTCCCTCTCGGGATGGGGAATTGCTCACCTAGAATCACCCGTCACGACCACTGAGGCACGATACACTCTCTCTTGTAGCTTTCCTGAGAAGACTTGCGCAGGGTTCTGACCTGTCTTTTCGACTTCCTGTAGTTGCTATTTATAGGCAGCGGTTGGGGGAAGTTATGGTGCTTAGGGCACCACATGTCCTCCTTATCATCGTGGAATTTATGGATGGCTGATATCGGTATAGCCCGACACAAGGACGTCGGTTTTCGGTGGACGTGACGGGCGGCGCCTGCCGGTGGGTGGCATGTGTCACGTGACAAGCTTTAGTTGTCGTGGCGAGCTCAGCTCCCTGTCGGGTAAAAGATGTGTCGCTCGCTAGTTCCTTTCTGCGCGGCATCCTCATTTCGCGCGTCGGTGTGTTGCGCTACTCTGTCAGGCAGTGCGCGTATCGGCCATCTAGAAGGCTGATGCAGGTGGAACTTGTTTGCGGGTCGGGACGGCCTTATTGATGATAAATGAGTCTAAAAAGGAGGAAACCTCTACAAAAGATGGAAATATTGAATTAAGAGCGTCATTTGGCCAATTATTGCAAAAATACATATAAAAGGAGAGGAAAACAATTAAAAGGGCAGTTTTGATAACAAAATAAGGGTCAAAAACATCACAAAATTTGGTGTTATAAACTCCCCCAAACTTAGCGTTTTGATTGTCCTCATTCAATATCTAGATTTTTATTTTGTGATGCTCCTTCTTACGCGGTGTAGCTTTCACGATAAGAGGTAAGACAAGTATCGTGACGTCTTTAGAGATAATACTGCCCCACTACAAATAAAAGACCTTGCATTCCTGCCTTATTATTTCAATAAAAAATTTCTCTACAGCTTCAGCGAGACTTTGGTGTATGATTCCGAAGTTAGCTTTCACACCAAACATCTTTAGGGGTAGAAACTTGTGTGTTGGGTAAGGCTAAGGCTTTTTGGGTTTTTCTTCTTGTTTCCCATCAGTCCATCCAAGTAAGGGTCTATTAGCGGGCGAGTGGTCCCTGCAGTCCAAGCCTGTTGGCTTTAGAGCAGTGATTTCACATCCTACGTACCACTGCCCCAGATCTACCATGCCTAAAGATGAGTACTTTTGGAAAACAAGTGTGTATATATATATTTTATTTTCTTTTATTGGGCACAACTCTCATGCTTTTATTCACTCTCATAAGGTTGCTTTCTCTTTTTGGGATTTTTGTTGGGTAAGGGGAAACAAAAGGATTTTTGCTGTTTGGGCAGCTTTTTCCTTCTGCATACTCGTCTCTTAGTTGTTTGCAAGATTATTCGTTTTGTTTTTGAAATTTTTGGCGTGGAAATTCGTAGTCTTTTGTCGTTTGAGGCAGCATTATCATAAAGACATAACAAAACTCACATCTCGTTGGGCACATAGAAAACAAGCTGGCAAGAAGTCGCATCAGGTTTTTACTAATATAGCGATTTTGTACATAGATATGAAGATAAGATAGACAAAAATTTTCAAAGTTTATGTATGAACATATATATATATGTACTTATGATATAGGGAAGAAGAATGAAAGAATCAAGAATTTTAGTCTGAGAATTTTTCAAAATTTTTATACCTCCCTCACTGGTACATGGTACCCCCCCCCAAACTTACTCCACACTCTGTCCCAAAGTTGTGAGGTAGATAAGGTGAGGTAATGTTACTCCAGTGAGGTTAGATGATGAGCGCGCCTGTGTCATATAGAAGCTCCCACACATATTCTCCTCTTTTGCTGTGATAGTCGATGTGGTGGAGCTGGTCAGGCGTTGCTTCATTTGCTATCCATTTCAGGACAAAGATGTCGTAGTCTTTGGATAGGGGAAGTTGTTGCAGTCTGCGGTGGCAGAAATGAAGCTCGTGCCACTTGCTTGGTGTTGTGTCCAGGAATGGTTGGATCAGCTTTGACACATCGTCGTAGAATTTTCGAACTAAGCGTTCGAGGGGTGTCAACGTTGCTGATGTACACTGCACTGGATGATCTTTGTTGCTGTCCGAGCTGTTGTAGAAGATTCCAGCTCGTTGGCGAGTGTACATCGTCAGGAGCATCCAATGGTTATAATGCAGGATGGGCAGAAAAAATTTGCTAGGGACCCCGCTCTCCTGTTTCATCGGCGAGGCAAACATCGTTGAACAACATAGGATGAGCTATGTATGAGTGTTCGAACCCTGGCTATAATGTTTGGATGTAAGCAGCCGCCACAGATACAACCAAGCCTCCCCTTTCTTTTACCATGTCCCTTAAATCATCAACTGGGACTACGACATCGCCTGCCTTGTAAATGACATCTGTCGGGGTAGAATCTGCGAACTTCAGAAGGATTTCATTTACCTGCTCTTGTGTGAGCGTAGCGCATGAGAAGTGGTCAAAATTGTTGATTAGTCCTTCTAGAGTTACAGGCGAAGCAGGATCTTCAAATCCATGCATTTTCCTCAGGATCTCCAACTGCTTGCCTTCCCCGTAGGTGTTAGTTTCTATTTCCGCTTCTTTCTATGGAGAGATGCTGGATTGTGAAGATTCGTCTTCTTGGTCACTGTCCAGCAGCCTATCAGGTACCCCTGCATCTCGGAAATAGCGCCCGTCATTATACGCTCCTGAGTTTGTAAAAGTTAGTGTCCCGGAGGTGTCCCATGAATCCCCATACATTGAGCAGCTCCGTGGCACGCAAGACGATGAAGGTGCTATTTCCGCTTCCCTCTTCTACTTGGATGGGGAAGTCTCAGATGGAAAAGAAGTTCCAGACGCCTTGGTGACATTGGCTTCCTTGCTTGATAGCTCGTAGGAGACACAACAGTAGAAGCTTTAGATTTTTGTCCTCCGGGCGACTGAAAACAAGCTCGGAGCGTGGCACCTCGCTGGTGCTGTAGCTCAGCAGACGGACGTCGTGGCTCCTCAAGTCTGCTATGCAGAGGAACCATATGTTGCGGTGCTTGTATGGTGCCAACATGAGGTTAGGGTTATGTGTATCTATGAATTGCAGCATGTTGGCCACCGCAACGGAGTCTGATTCACCCCACATCAGTCTTCTAGACAAGGTCGGGGTGGCATTGTATATCATCTTACGACCTGTCCCGGTGCTGATGTTCTCGATGATTGCACTTTCAAGGACCCTAAACACCCTTTTGCCGATGACGGCTGGCGAGCAGAACATGCTGCAGAGTGATCCCCGTCGTACAGAGAAGTAGCCGTCGCTCCAGACGACGTCTTCTTCATCTTCATGCGATCTTAGGACCTTGTTTAGTAGTTTCTGGTCTCTGATCGTCAGGTAGCCGATGACCCTTCTATCGAAGTCGGCCATCTCAAAGGAAGGTATCTCCGATGGCTCTGCGAACTTATCTACCATCGATCGTCTTCCTCGGGGAAGGTGTCTTTCATTGGCGGTATAAACATTCCCCTTTTCTCCCTCTGATTCATCAAAAGAGTCCACCCCGATGCTGATATCTCTATTATCATTTTCAATTTCATACAGGGGGACAGAGGGGTTTTCTTCCTCTAGGCCTAGAGAGCTCTCATGTCTTGCTGGAGCTCCGTTGGTCGACCTTGGCTGCGTCCCTTCCTTGGGCATTGTGGACGTCCCGCTGGACGAGGAGGAGGGTGCCGATCTTGAGGAGGATGTTGACGAAGAAGGTGGAGAGCCACAGCTAGGGGACGACGACGACCTTCTCGGCTACCTTCGGCGTGGATGGTCGTCCCTCCTGTCCATCCTCTCGTTGATCTTATCGAGGCATTGGAGAACTTGTTGAAGCGTCGCGGTCAAAATCTCCAGTCCTCCGGGAAGGCTAACTAGAGTCAGCAACTCTCGTTCATGGCTATTCAGTCTGTTTTGGAAAGATTCAAACTTGCGGGTTAAGGAAAATAATGTAGCTGAGTTGTTCTCTGATACCTCCCCCAAGTAGTCGAGCTCATGCCCTAACATCTTCTTGAGTGACGGAGTGGTCCCTGCGGGTCTCCCTTCCGTCCTTGCAACACCTTGCTCACGCGATGGTCTACCAGACGAGGTAGATTCAATCTCAATTGTTCGTGATGCAGATGCCACCGGGCGAGGTGTCGACACTTTTGCGGCCGTCCCTACTTTGCCTTCTCATCGTGGTGGAGATGGCCGTGGTGTGGGCGGATGCTGCTCCACCTCTACATTGTCGGCGATCCCCTCAGTAGCTGTAACCGGGGACCCCGGCGGCGGTGTCGGCGTCGGCGTCGGCGTCAGCTGTGCACCTCCGAGCCCCATTCCTAGGATCTCGTCGAACACCCCATTATTGGCGTCCGGATGAGGTGCTTCCACTTCCTATAAAGGCATTACAGGGATGTCGGGGGCTGCAACTGTCTCTCCCGTGGCAGCTCCCGTAGTTACTGTCTCGGTGACCTCAACGATCACCAATTTTTTTTCAGCAACCACAGTCGTTGTTGTGGTTGTGGCTGGTACAGTAGGAGCGACGATAGCTCTAGTAGAAGTTGTCATCGGTAGCTCTGGAATCACGACTGGCTCGGTGTGGGTCGTTGAAGATTTTTCCTGCCTTGGGTTGAGAAGAATCAGTTCTCCTCTCGCGGCCGCCCTTTCCTAAATTCGGGTGGTGGTGGCGTAAGTTGCGTCAAACGCCACAACTTCTATCTCTACTGCGGTGAAGACCAGCTTTTCTGATCGTAGGTGGCACAGCGAGGGAGTGGGAGGAGGATATTTGTCCTTGCAAACTTGTAGAATTAGTCCTTTCACTCCTTCTTTACGATGCTGGCCCTCATCAGGTATTTGATGTTGATCAGCTCATCACCCTTCGTCCTCGAAAGGCTGTGCGGCTCCTTTGGGTACCCGAGCCCTACCGCAATCAAGTTGAAGATGCCACCCATACAATATTCTTTGGTGGCATCCTTTATCGGGTGCAGTCTGTTCAGCAAAAACTACCAGAGGTTGATCACTCGTCCCTCCATCATATGACACATGACATGGAGTTCTTCTGTGTAGATATTGCTGGACTCGGTTTTGCTGAACAGCAAGTACACCACCAGCTTGTGCACTATTCTCCAAAAGCAGGAGTGCACTGCTGCCACCTTGCTACCCAGTTTAAATGACGATTCGCCAGTTAGCTTATTCCAGAGCTCCACGGGATTGAACCCGTCTCCTTCGATTATTCTCTCACTGTTATCCATTAGATTCTTTTCCTCCTCCCTGGAAGAGAAGATCTCATTCAGCAGCTTCTCGGAGATGGCGTGCTCTGAGTTGTATATCCAGGCTTGGAGTCTATCTGCTCCGCCGTATTCTTTCTTTTCAACAGCCGAGTTCTTCACTCGAGAGAGGGATGACATGAACTCCTTCGTAAGTTCGGTGTAAGAGGAAGATCAGTTGAGGCAGATCTTCCTCAGTCCTGCTGCAGCAAGGATGCCCTTTAGCCTTTCAAATATGCCCAACTCAGCGAACGAAGCCTGGTGGCAGAACCTGCTCGGTCTGTAGACCTTGGTTGCCATCTCAGTATAACGGCATGTGTGCTCATCGTCCCTTGGCACAGACCTTCCTGGTGTGTATTCCAGGGGTTCTTCCATTGTTGTAGGTGTTGGAGCCGCCACTTCTCCTACCTTCATCCTCTTTTCCACAGTCGACGACCCGACTGCTTCTGGATTCGGGCGCTTCTGCCCGCCAGTGGGTGCTTCACCTGCGGGCTCGGTCTCGATCCTCCTACCGTGCTCGTCAACCCGAATGAAAATCTGCTTAATATGGGCCATTTCTGTTAACCATAAAACAAATTCATTTGGTCAACTAAATGTGTCGATGTTAGGATATTGAATGCACGATAAGGTATGACTCGAGACAAAATGTTCCCACACCACTGTATCGGGCGAGATGAGGTTAACAGAGATTATGGCTAGTGCCCGATATGAGATACGGGTATCGTCCGTCATGTCGAGATGAACGGTTAGAACAGCGCATCTGGAAAGTCGCCCGACATGGTCATGGGTGTATCGGACGATACCGTTGCGAAAGACAAAATGCCCGACAGGGTTCTCTTGAAAGAGAAGCCACGTGTCACCCGATAGCAAAGTTGGCGAGGCGGTGGGCGATAAGACGTATCGGGAAAATAGGTACGTTGTGCGATATATGTATCGGGTGATACAAGGTTGCTCAGCTAAGAAGTCGCAAGCCCGATAAGTTATTCGCAAAAGGTAGGTCGTGTCGGGCAAGGTGGACGATATGGTCTGTCGGGCTATACCTCTGCTGTCTTCTTAAACTGCCGTGCGACACGAGAGCAGGGGATCATTGCACGACATGGGAGCGAGATCAAGAAAACACTACATGATACGAGTAGGTAAAACAGTAAAGGCAGTATCCCGACACGGTAATATCTCCGTCCCTTATATAGCAAACCCAACCGGGGGTAAATCTGGTAATTCTGGAATGCACGTCGGCCGTTGGGATAAATCATTCCCGAGACAGGCAGTCCATCCGTCGACACAAGGGTAATTACTCCACTTGCACGATACGAGTGTACGTCGCCCAGTCATGTCATCCGTACCGACCTTTGTGATGCCCGAAATACCATTGTCCAGAACGGGCACGTTTAACGTGCCGGTTGAGCTGCTGCCCGATATGACCTTTCAGAGAAAAACCAAGGAGAAAAACTTAAAACAAAACTGGAAAAAGTGGTTGATGAGCAAAACATCATTGGCCTAAGGTTAAGATCCCGAACTCAGATGGTATTACCCATCTCGGTCTATAAAACTGAGTGGTGGCCCATAGAAGAGTCAGCACATGTGGCGCATGCACTGACTCGGGCCTTATTACAGTCCATAATGTTTGTAATGTTCATTTTGCAGTAAAGTAAATGCATCCTATTCTAAGAAAGTAAAAGAAGACTCAGGTTGCCTCCCGAGAAGCGTTGTGGTTTCCGTCTCTAGCTTGACGTCCTTTAGCTTCGTCTCTTCTTGGTCTTCAACATCACCCATTTCCCCGCATCTCGATCCTTGCCTCTTTCGGTCATAGCCCAGCCTTCTTGGCAGTCTCTGTGTTTGATGGTATTTTTTCCTGACGGATTCTTTACGAACTCGGCCATTTGAGCCAATTGCTGATCAATCTGGTGTTGATGCGTCTGTATATCCTCCAACTGTACTTGCAAGGAGCTCAAAACGCCCGAATTTGATAGCGCGCTTTGTGCTAGCTGATTATTAATAGTATCATGCCTTTTCACAAAGTCAAATAATTGGCCAACCACGTCTGATTGGCTGGAACCTTTATCCTGTTCATTGGTAGATCCTTGGTACTTAGCCTGACCCTGGAAATTCCCCTTGTTCATCTAGAAGGAGGTGTTCTTGGTGTACTGGCTCGGTCCTCCTCTCTTCTCGAAGGGTTGGGGCGACTTAGAAGATCTGTGTAGCTGATGTGAGTTCTCAACTGCATCCTTGTTGCTGTAGCTGAAACCGGGGCGGTCCGGCCTTTTAAAATTCACAAAAGAGACATTTTCCGCTCCCTCAGCCTCAGAGTCAGAATCACTTGACGCATCCGGTCTGGTGTAGATGCAACTATCTATCCCATGCCCTCCTTCTCCGTAGGTCATGCACTTCATTACTTTTTCAACTGGCTTCTTCCCTTTACCATCAAATTCTTTTAACTACTTGACATCAGTCGCTATCCTCTGTATCTGAGAAGTTATAGACTCCAGAGCCTTGGATTCAAGAGAAGGTCCTTCACCAACCTTCTTAGGTTGCCCTCTATCAGATCTATCATACAGCGCCGACTTGTAGCTCAGCCATGTTTTTGATGATCCTTTCAGACTTGCTCGGATTCTTCCCTAGGAAGTCACTCCCTGCTGCCGCACTCAGTGACACTCTTTCATCGGGAGTTAGACCATTATAGAAGGTAGTGACTAGGAAACCCTTCTTGGTGTTATGGTGAGGGCAGTCCCTCTGGTATTCTTAGTATCTTTCCCAGGCATCGTGGAGGTTTTCATTGGGCTTCTGCATAAAGGAGGTTATCCTATGTTTGTTCCTCACAATCCTCTCAGTGGGATATAATTTGTTCACGAATGCGTTAGCCAGTGCTCCCCATCCATTAAGGGATTGGTGGGGAAACCCAAGGTACCATGACAGAGCTTTGTCTTCCAAGGAAAAGATGAAGCCCTTGCAGTAGATGACTTCTTGGGGAACCCCCCGCATTTTTATGCTGTCACAGATATTTTTGAAGGCATCTAGGTGGTGGTAAGGGTTGTCATTCTTGAAAGTCCCCTTGAAGCTTTTATTTTGGATCATGGAGATCACAGATGGCTTGAGCTCAAAATTTGCGATGTTGAAACGCGGGACAATGACGGGACACCGGGAATTGTCAGCCTTCATGGATGCTAACTCCCTCAGAGTTTTCTCCTCTTCGTCTGAATCTTCACTGTCATTGGCTTCTCGGCGATGTTCTTGGTCGTGATTTCTTCTGTGTCTTTGATGGTGATGACGTCTATCTCGTTGTTGGTCGTCCTCTCACTTCTCTCTTTCTGAATCTTCCTGTTGACCATGGCCGTCATAGCGGTCATTTTCTTCTGGTGGAGGGGAGTTATGTCTAGCCCTCCTTTGACGTTCGCCCTCTGAAAGAGGTTGTTCAATACGAGGCGACATGTTGTTAGTGCTCGGTGGAAGAGATCACCGTTCGTTAGAGTACCTGGATTAGCATGAAAAATCAAGTGTAGGAAATCGAATTATTTATTTTAGGCAAAGAATAATTAATAATAACCAAAGGAAAGAAAAGAGTGCTTTCAAGCTCATTTTTAAGCTTGAGGCACGGGAGTGTAGTTAGTGGATTCAGATTCGTCAATAGTACCGTTTTGCCTTGTCCCCGACAACGACACCAAAAAGTTGACCGGCCTAAATCGCGCGTCCCAAAATTGGAGGCGTATTTGAGGTAGTCGAGATTTTACATTTATAACCTGAAACCTTCTAGGCCCCCGCAACTTTGCTTACAGGGTCGAACACAGGGACAAGGGTAGAAGTCAAGTCGGAATTGACACACTACACTCCGGTAGAGAGGTAAAAGAGATAGTAAAATTCCTCAAAGGGAACAACAAGGTAAGATTGTCAAAACAAAAGAGAACTATCTCCAACTGGAGCTACAAGAAAGATTAAGGTTTTAGGCATTAATCAGTTTTTAGGGGTTTTCATGCAACAGAAATAGAGTGATAATACTAAAGCTAAAGCAAGGTACTAAGGAGAAAACTTCGGTAAAACAAGCGGCAGCAGAAATGTCTCGTACCCCTCCTCTCAGAGCGGGTATCTCTAATCAAGCATCAACACCCCTCTCGAGGTTGCTGGACTTAAATTAGAGTGGAAAGGTTACTAAAGCAACTCCGATTCTGGGCACTCTCGTACTCCAGAATCGGACCAAACAGTAGAGCCACAACACCTCTCTCAAGGCTGTTGCGACGGGAAAACATGGTTCGGTAGCTAATCGAAACGCGATCCAAACATACAAGCTA
Organism: Alisma plantago-aquatica; assembly: GCA_963693085.1. Classification (NCBI taxonomy): domain Eukaryota; kingdom Viridiplantae; phylum Streptophyta; class Magnoliopsida; order Alismatales; family Alismataceae; genus Alisma; species Alisma plantago-aquatica. The sequence continues at coordinate 45,036,479 of OY856411.1, forward strand.
GAGTTCAGATGTTAAACATAGCAATCATCCAACAAAGGTACCAAACATAGTGCATCAGATAATTAAACTCTTCTATTTCAATAAACAAATAAAGCTCTGATTACATTGTATAAGTAAAAGAAATAAATGACTAAAATATTAAAGATAAATGTTGCTTTCTTGATGTGGAAGGACGACATACTACAACAGACCATCCAACCTGATACTGGGCATGACCCTAGCCTGATACAACCATGTCGGGCGGCACACCCTCTCAGGCGACACACTGTGACGGGTGGACTGTATCATGCGAGGAACCTTGTCTGATGCAATCAAGTCATGCGGCACCCTCTCGGGTGATATGCCGTGACGGGCGATACATATCAGGGTTTGGTATCGTGCCGGACTAGGGTGATGCATCTAGTATTGGTCACTCGTATTGTGGATCTATGTCGGCCGATATTGGCCTGCAGTGATGCTCAGGATGAAACTAAGTGAACCGTTCCCTCCCTCTCGGGATGGGGAATTGCTCACCTAGAATTGCCCGTCACGACCACTGAGGCACGATATACTAGCTCTTGCAACTTTCCTGAGAAGACTTGCGCAGGGTTTCGACCTGTCTTTTCGGCTTCCTGTAGCTGCTATTTATAGGTAGTGGTTGGGGGAAGTTATGGTGCTCAGGGCGCCACGTGTCCTCCTTATCATCGCGGAATTTGTGGACGGCTGATATCAGTATCGCCCGACACAAGGACGTCGGCTGTCGGTGGATGTGACGGGTGGCGCCTGCCGGTGGGTGGCATGTGTCGTGCGACAAGCTTTAGTTGTCGTGGCGAGCTCGGCTCCCTGTCGGGTAAAAGACGTGTCGCCCGCTAGTTCCTTTCTGCGCGACATCCTCATGTCTCGCGTCAGTGTGTTGTGCTACTTTGTCGGGTAGTGCGCGTATCGGCCATCTGGAAGGCTGATGCAGGTGGAACTTGTTTGTGGGCTGGGATGGCCTTATTGATGATAAATGAGTCCAAAAAGGAGGAAAACTCTGCAAAAGATGGAAATATTGAATTAAGAGCGTCGTTTGACCAATTATTGCAAAAGTACATATAAAAGGAGAGGAAAATAGTTAAAAGGGCAGTTTTGATAACAAAATAAGGGTCAAAAACATCACAAAATTTGGTGTTATCATGAACTTTCTAGGCCACATTGGGTTTTATCACCGATTTATTAAAGATTTTTCAAAAATCACTAAGCCATTGTCTGAGCTTTTAGAAAAGGATGTTGAAGTTGATTTTGATGAGAGGTGTTTAAAAGCTTTTGAGATTTTAAAAGAGAAACTCATATCTGTGCTAGTTGTGCAGGCTCTGGATTGGAGCCAACCATTTGAGTTGATGTGTGATGCATCAGATTACGCGGTAGGGGCTGTGTTAGGACAACATCTCAACAACATCCTTACGGTCATTTATTATGCATCTAAAACTCTTAACGATGCACAATTGAATTACACTACCACAGAAAAGGAACTTTTGGCTGTTGTTTTTGGTTTTGAAAAGTTTAGGCAATACCTTGTAGGAGCTAAAGTGGTGGTGCGGACGGATCATGCAACCATCAAGTACTTACTGCAAAAAAAGGACACCAAGCCTAGACTTATTTGTTGGATCCTTTTATTGCAAGAGTTTGATATTGACGTGAAAGATAAGGCTGGGATTGAGAATGTGGTGGCTGACCACCTATCTAGGCTAGAGAGGGTAGATGAGAAATACCTTGACATACCCATCCTAGAAACCTTTCCCGATGAACAATTATTTTCTCTTAATCATAAGGACCCTTGGTTTGTGCATATTGTGAATTATCTTGTTTGCAAGGAGTTTCCTAATGATTGGGGGTATCAGGAAAAGAAGAAAATTTTCCATTCTCTGCGTTATTATTTTTGGGATGATCCTATCGTGTTGAGACAATGCAGGGATGGTATTTTGAGAAGATGTGTGTCAGAGAGCGAGTATGAGAGTGTGTTGAAACACTGTCACACACTACCTGCAGGAGGGCAACACACTAGTTCTAGGACAACTGCAAATGTTATAGAAAGTGGTTTGTAATGGCCAACATTGTTCAAAGATGCATATGACTTTGTGCGGTGGTGCGACACGTGCCAATGGTCCTGTAACATATCCAAGTGGCAAGAGATGTCACTGAATGTGTTCCAAGAGGTAGTGGTTTTTTTATTTGTGATGAACATATTTTATGGGACCTTTAGTGTCCTCTAATTCCTACATTTATATCTTGTTGGCCGTTGACTATGTGTCAAGTGGGTGGAAGCAGTTCCAACCTACACCAATGATGTCGTAGTTGTATGCAAATTTGTCAAAGATCACATTTTCTGTAGGTTTGGAGTGCCTAGGATGATCATTAGAGACGGGGGAACTCATTTCACCGATCGCAAGTTTGGGGCACTTTTGAGCAAGTATGGAGTGACACATCAGGTGGATAAACCCTATCACCCACAAACTCAAGGACAAGTGGAGATATCAAATAGAGAGATTAAGAAAATCCTTGAGAAGATAGTGTCATCAAGTAGGAAAATTTGGAGTGAGTTATTGGTTGATGCACTTTGGGCCTATAGGATAGCCTACAAGACACCCATAGGAACCATACCCTTTAGGTTAGTATATGGCCAAGCGTGTCATCTTCCTGTGGCATTAGAACATAAGGCTCATTGGGTGCTGAGAAGGCTAAATTTTGATCTTGATGAAGCCAGGAAGACGAGAAGGTTGGAATTGAATGAACTTGATGAACTAAGATGGAATGCCTATGAAAATGCTAGATTGTACAAAGAAAGGACAAAGCAAATTCATGATCGACATATAGAGAGGAGAGTGTTCTATCCGCGAGAGAGTGTCTTGCTTTTCAATTCTAGGATAAAATTGCACCATGGGAAACTTAGGTCTAGATGGAGTGGACACTTTATCATTGAGGAAGTGTTCCCACATGGGGCTATGAGAATCAAAGAGGGGGAGAGAACATTCTTAGTGAATGGATAGAGATTGAAACATTACTTTGGGGAAGATTTCACTAGAAAGGAGGATGAGGTGAAACTCATCGCTCCCATTTGATCTTGAGCTTTAGAGTTGTCTAACCTAGGACGTTAAATAAGGGCGCTAGTTGGGAGGCAACCCAACCATTAGGATGTTTATTTTGTGCATTTTTATTTAAGTCATTTCATAGTACTTAGTTTTAATTTTTTTTGGTAAAAATGATACCATGACTCACTTGTTCAGTGTGCAGGTTGTGGCTGAGTCGGTGCCAACGACATTCAAGTCAGTGCCATCGAGTCACGATCAGAGAGACGGGCATATCGACTGATATGAGTCGGTGCCACCGATATCTTTGAATAAAGAGCAGAATTCGAACATGTTTAACTGACAAACTAAGTCGGTACCATCGACGTACAAGTCAGTGGCACTGACTAGGCATGGGGTCCTAGGTGTGTGTCGATGCATCGAAAAAAAATGTTGACCATCATGTCGGTACCACCGACCCCACCATCGGTGCCACCAATAGCTAGCCACACCAATTCATGGGAAACCTTGATCTATGGCCCATATGCATCCACGAGGATTATCTATAGTTTTGATCCTGCCCAAAAGTCAGTGCAACCGACTCATCAGCAATTCGGAAAAAGAAGATTGTGCACCGAGAACCGTCAATGCACCGAGGGTGCAAATTCGGCCCTAGAAGTCAGTGCCACCGACTCTTTCGCAGCAAGTCAGCATCGATCCTATATAAGGAGTTGTGTATTTCACTCTTTCTCACAACTTGAGCACGAGCGATTCCCCGATCAAGAGAAAGCAACTCCACATGCATGAGTGGCTACTCTGAGCATCTGAAAGCTTCATCGAGCTCTTTCTCTCTTAATCTTCTTTGCCGCTCATCCATAACCATGGCCTGATGAGGAGAAGCCCCTGGCACTCTTACGCCAAGACCATGCCTCATCCACCCCTCGATGGAGGTGAGGAAGATATATGAACAACTTGCAAAGCAGCCATTTGCACCCACGCGATACGACGACTATCAACTACTGGAGGATATGGGCTTTACCGACAATATGACATATGTCCTCGAGAAACAAGAATGGGATAGAGGATCTGTCAACCCAATCTTTGGCGGATGGCTAGCGTACAAAGAAATCGTCATCAAGTTCATGGTGTTTTTGGAGATAGTGGTCATCCCCGATCAAGCACTCCCGGCAAGCGGCGAATGGAGAGAGGGGAAGGTAGATTTTTGCCTCTACAACACCAACTATTCCCTCACTCTCTGGGCCTTCAATGACATCTATGGGTGGCCACACGAGCCATGCCATCAGCTAGCAAATGTCAATCTGGACGCCATCTGGAAGGACTTCCTGACAGGGCCAAAGGGTAAAAGGTTTAACTTCCGCCATAATTCGTTGGCAGACTTTGAGCATCCGTTTGTTCGGGTTCTCCATCGGATGTTGAAAAACATAGTATTTGTAAAGTCAACCCAAGAGCAAGAAAAGGTAAAAGTATTAGACTTGTACTTCGTATATCAACTCATGGAGGGAAATCCAGTCAACTAGGGAGCATTCTTTCTCCAACACATCATGCAAGTGTTGCGTAATGTTAGGCGAGCTATGCCTATTCTATTTGGGTGACTTATCACCCCCATTTCTATTCATATGGGCCTTGACCTATCTACTCTGGAGCCTCTGAACTCTAGGATGTGCATCGATTGCCTCCACTTCAGGCAAGCCGACCTCATCACTATGGAAGCCGATGTCATCTATGCCACATGCTCAGTCGATGATACTGTAACACCCCACTTTTCACAACATGTAAATATCAAAGAGTAGAAGCTCTTTACTCTAGGGGGGTGTCACAAAATGCTATTCATTGCAATTAAAGTAAATAAACACTTTGCATTGATATAAAATGATTCATACATAGTTCTTGGTAAAAGAAAACTACATCATAAACATTCATGATATCTCATTTACTTGGTGACATAACTAAACATGGTAAACATGGTTTCTAGGTAAATGGCGCCCCACCAGGCAAAGCTTGAAGGTATCCTAATCTTGATTTCTCTTTTTATCCTTTACTTGCTCCAAGTACTGCAGACATCACATCCCCAACCATGCAAAACATACAACACGTCAGTAAGTGATATTTGGCACTTTATATGACATAAAAGTAAATATGACATGACATGATAAAAGAATAAATTGACATACTTGACATAAACCTTAACATGGATTTTTCTTAAGAATTCATGCTTCATAATTTGCATGCTGAATTGAATAGTAAATATATGCAACCCTCTATGATGCCCCCTGAGGAGCACATGATTGCTAGGAAAGCCCTTGACGACCCCTTAAGGTCCATGATTCGGGAGCATATAAAATCTAGTTCCATTCCATTTAACTTGATCATTAAAATAGCATTAACATTAGCATTAACATTAACATGATCATTGAATTTTAACATGATGGGATTTATCCCCTTGAATCATAATGGAATTTCTCCCTCATAAACCATAACATGATTTCCCATTCTTGAACATGATCCATTAATCTTTAATTCATAATCAATAATCATAATAAAAGTTTTTACTATAGACCATAAGTAATCAATCAAGAAATGAGAAATATACATGATATCATCTTGAGAAAACACTCACATTCCATAAAAACATATAAGGTGCATAATCATAGATAACAACCAATAAATCAAAATACTTGTACCAAATATGCATGGCCCACTTACCTAATTCATAGATTCTTAACCTAACTCATCCTTCATCATCTAGCCACATGCCAAACTAGATTAACAACAAGATTGTATACATGCATTAGATTCGCATCATTTACCCTAACTATCTCCATTTTAAGGGTTTTGGCCAAGTTAGGCTACATGTTACTTATTTGTACATTTGATGACCTTATACTTATTTAGAGTCCATCATGTGGGTGTGGTCTAAGTGTCATGCCATTAAGGCGTTCCATGCACCTTATACGCTTATTGCAATATTTAAGGTATAGTCATGCATTCTAGGGTCAAAAGACTCATAGCACACATGGTTATGATCCAAACAAGACAGGGATCCAAGCATAAAGAATGGTTTAGATCAGAAAGAATAGAACATAAGAACCACATATAAATTGAGGTGAGGTCCACAAGGGTCTAGGGATCAAACCACCAATGTGGGTTACCAACATTCAATCATACATGCAATTATGTGTAAAAAGAATCAACCATATAAAGGAGCATATTATGGACTAATATTAGAGTCAAATAGAGACATATATCAATGATTTAAAGTTGATTAGGCATTGGTTCATCATTAAGTGGCAAGATTAGCATAAAAGGGCAATGTACATCATTATAGTCCAATATGGTCACATATGTACAAAAGGAGTCATTTATGAGAAATAGGGAGAAGAGAATCTTCATTATGTCTACTAAGACAATAGAGTTACTGATTCGATGCTTCAGTGGTTATATATATGCATCAAAGTTCCAAACTTCATCATAACATTACATTAAATTTGTTAAGAAGATAAAAAGATAGCAGTTTTGGAAAAATAGGAGAACTAGGATCATATTCAGGTCCAGAAACCATGACCTAGTTGTAGATATTTTTGAGAGGATCAATTTGATATATTGGTTCACTAGATTTGGCCAATAGGTGAGAGAGATATCCAATTTAGAAGTTTTATAACCAATCTATAGAGAAAGGATATACCATTACCATGTTATCATGTGAGAGATCATAGCCCTCAGAGGGAGATCCAACGGCTCACACGCGTCTGCATCTCCTAGGTCAGGGGTGCACAGTTGGGTTGGCTTCCTTCTTGGGCACTTGGGACCCAGGCCCGATTACAGATTTGGGCCTAGCCGTTCGTTTGCTGCTGCCCGATCAGGGGTCTTCACTCGATCCTTGTGCGGAACACGGGATGAAGCATAGCACCTTTGCTCCTCCTTCCCACCAACATTTCACCTACTACAGCCATGGGGAAGTGACTCGATGGTGTGGGCGGCAAGGGCAGTGGATCCCCTTCAGTTCATCCTGGCAATGGGTGGCAAGGGTGGTCGTTGATAGCGATGCCTATTGGCTACCGCCGGTCTCCTCCCAGCCTGACCTGACGGTGCGCCAGATGTAGGGGCAGTGTTGCTGGTCTCCTTGGGGAAGGCGATGACCCCAATGCTGGAGCAGTTATCAGGGGGAGTCAGGGAGACATAGTTAGACAATAAAGAAGAGAATAAGGAGGATGATGGTTACAAACCATCTTGGTGATTGCAACTCTGTGAGGAGAGGGGGGGTCAAGCCCTTTTTGGGCATTTTTCCATAGACCACAAGAGAGGGATCGGTTGGGGTTTGTTTGAAAAAGGACAGAGAGATGAACCTGTAGGAGGAATAATTTCGGGGAAATAAGCTGAGAGGAGGGAGATCGGGTTGCGAAAGGGAAGCGTTGAATCATGGCTTCGGTTTCACGAATGAAACGGAGGAGGGAGTCGACCGTGTTGTCGTCAGATCATCATTGGATGGTCAGACGAGTCCACATAAATAGGAAAGTGACGAGGTGTCACGTGTGACAGTAATTGCAAGGGTTGGACTTTAGGAAAAGGATATAATTAATGTAATTTCGACTAATTCTATAGTAAAACTATATTTAAACCTTTCTAAATTTAATTGGAGGGTCAAACATGGTCATAATGACTCAGAATTTTAACCATATGTAAAATTGAAAGTCTAGAATATTCCTATGCCATTAAATCTCATTTTTTTACACATTTAGGCCCATAATTTCTATATTTACTATTAACATCCATATTAATGCATGAAACGTAATGCAATTTTGAAATGACTCCTAATATTGCATCCTAGAGTCATAATTTCAAGTATTTCTCATTCAATGACCATAGTCTCCTCCTTAATCATTTACTAGGCTTTATAGCTACCTTATAGGAGAGAGAAAAGAAAGAAGAATTAATATGAATTCAATGATATATATAGTGCATAATTGAAAATGAAATATGAGTTTGAGTCTTATTTTAAGTTTTCTCATCCTATATTCATATAATAACACCCATTATGGGTACTTTTCATAGAAGACCCTCGACTATAATCATTTAGGAAAAATCCATCTTAATTTTTAATTTGGTCATGAAAATTAGGATGTGACCATTCTACCCACCTTGAGAAAATTTCTTCCCCAAAATTTTCTAGGTTACTACCCACCTTATATTTTGTTACTCTTTTATTTAATGAAAGCTTGCATACTATGAAGGATAAAAAGGTCCATATAAGTTGAAAATTTTGCATGAAAAGGGTTATGTAACATAGGACATCTTAGTTTTATACATTACTTATGTGAGCATGAATAATATGTTATCTTACTCCTCATGTCTCCGACTCATACCTAAGATTTTATGAAACCAATCACATCTTTACACTTAGGGCACTTACTTACAACTTGTCATAACTTCCTAACATTATGCATAAGTGACTATCTACCCTCATCTCTTTATGTTCTTCCTACATATCTAGATATGTGGTGATCAGACACATACCCAGAGATGTGGGATCATAACATGCTACCTCTCACTCACTTACTAATGCATATGTCCCATGACACATGCATTAGTAAGAAAGGAGATGTGCATACATGGTCTCATGCTCATGGGATTCCTATTCAAGTCTCATTTGGCTGGACAAACCAATGAGAATGGAGAGGTTATCCCATTAGCTAGTGTAGGTTGATACTTTAGATCTAACTAGATATTCTTCTATCCTCGTCATACCTCCTCTAGTCATTCTATGGTATAACATATATCCTTGGGAATCTATTCCTAAACCCTGACCATACATCTTCACTCTAGGATTGACTATGAGAATCATTCTTTCCTAGTGGCCATTTACCAAAATTGCTTTGATACCATATTGTAACACCCCACTTTTCACAACATGTAAATATCACTAAACGGAAGCTCTTTACTCAAGGGGGGTGTCACAAAATGTATTCATTGTAATTAAAGTAAATAAACACTTTGCATTGATATAAAATGATTCATACATAGTTCTTGGTAAAAGAAAAATACATCATAAACATTCATAAATAAACATGGTAAACATGGCTTCTAGATCTCTGGATCGTCTAGGTAAATGGTGCCTCACCAGGAAAAGCTTGAAGGTCTCCTAATCTTAATTTATCTTTTTATCCTTTACTTGCTCCAAGTCCTGCGGACATCACTTTCCCAACCATGAAAAACATACAACACATCAGTAAGCGGTATTTGGCACTTTATATGACATAAAAGTAAATATGACATGGAATAATAAAAGAATAACTTGACATACTTGACATAAACCTTAACATGGATTTTTCTTAAGTATTCATGATTCATAATTTGCATGTTGAATTGAATAGTAAATATATGCAACCCTCTATGACACCCCCTTAGGAGAACATGATTGCTAGGAAATCCCTTGATGCTAGGAAAGCCCTTGATGACCCCTTAAGGTCCATGATTAGGGAGAACATAAAAGCTAGTTCAATTCCATTTAACTTGATCATTAAAATAGCATTAAATCTATCATTAACATTAGCATTAACATTAACATGATGGGATTTCTCCTGTAGAATCATAATGGGATTTCTCCCTCATAAACCATAACATGGTTTCCCCTTCTTGAACATGATCCATTAATCTTTAATTCATAATCAATAATCATAATAAAAGTTTTTACTATAGACCATAAGCAATCAATCAAGCAATGAGAAATATACATGATATAATCTTGAGAAAACACTCAGATTCCATAAAAACATCTAAGGTGCATAATCATAGATAACAACCAATAAATCAAAATACTTGTACCAAATATGCATGACCCACTTACCTTATTCAGAGATTTTTAACCTAACTCATCCTTCATCATCTAGCAACATGCCAAACCTGATTAACAATCAGATTGTATACATGCATTAGATTCCCATCATTTACCCTAACTATCTTCATTTTAAGGGTTTTGGCCAAGTTATGCTACAAGTTGCTTATTTGTACATTTGATGACCTTATACTCATTTAGAGTCCATCATGTGGGTGTGGTCGAAGTGTCATGCCATTAAGGCGTTCCATGCACCTTATATGCTTATTTCAAGATTTAAGGCATACTCATGCATTCTAGGGTCAAAAGACTAACAATAGAGCATACATGGTAATGATCCAAACAAGAGTGGGATCCAAGCATAAAGAATGGTTTAGGTCCGCAAGAATAGAACATAAGAGCCACATATAAAGTGAGGTGAGGTCCACTGGGGTCTAGGGATCAAACCCCCAACGTTGGTTACCAACATTCAATCATACATGCAATTATGTGTCAAAAGAATCAACCATATAAAGGGGAATATTACAGACTGATATTAGAGTCAAAGAGAGAAATATATCACTTATTTAATGTTGATTAGGCATTGGTTCATTATTAAGTGGTAAGATTAGCATAAAAGGGCAATGTACATCATTATAGTCCAATATGGTCACATATGTACAAAAGGAGTCATTTATGAGCAATAGCGAGAAGAGAACCTACATTAGGTCTACTAAGACATTAGAGTTACTGATTCGATGATTCCGTGGTTATATATATGCATCAAAGTTCCAAACTTCATCATAACATTGCATTAAATATGTTAAGGATCAAAAGATAGAATTTTTGAAAAAATAGGAGAACTAGGATCGTATTCAGGTCCAAAAACCATGACCAAGTTGTAGATATTTTCTAGACGATCAATTTGATATATTGGTTCACTAGATTTGGCTAATGGGTGAGAGAGATATCCAATTTAGAAGTTTTATAACCAATCTATAGAGAAAGGATATACCACTACCATGTTATCATGCAAGAGATTGTAGCCCTCGAAGGGTGATCCAACGGCTCACACGCATCTGCATCTCCTAGGTCAGGGGCGTGCAGCTAGCCCGGCTTCCTTCTTGGGTACTTGGGACCCAGGCCCGATTATAGAATTGGGCCCACCCGTCCGTTTACTACTGCCCGATCGGGGGTCTTCAAACGATCGCTGTGCAGAATAGGGGACGAAACAGAGCACCTCTGCTCCTACTTCCTTCCTACACTACACCTACTCCAGCCATGGGGAAGTGACTTGGCGGTGTCAGCGGCATGGGCGATGGATCCTCTTCAGTCCATCCTGGCAATGGGCAACAAGGGTGGCCATTGTCAGTGGCGCCTGCTAGCTGTCGACTGTCTCCTCCCAGCCAGACCTGACAGTGTGCTAGATGTAGGGGTGGCGCTGCTAGTCTCCTCGGGGAAGGTGACAACCCACTGCTAGAGCAGTTATCAGGGGGAGTTGGGATGATATAGGTAGATGATAGAGAAGAGAATAGGGAGGATGATGGTTATAGACCATTGTGGCGGCTGCAACTCTGTGAGGAGAGGAGGGTCAAGCCCTTTTTGGGCATTTTTCTAGAGACCACACAAGAGGGATCTGATAGGGTTTGTTTGAAATGGGAGAGAGAGACAAACCTATTGGAGGACTAATTTTTGGGAAATAAGTAGAGAGGAGGGAGATCAGGCCGCAGAAGGGTAGCGTTGAACACTAGCTTCAGTTTCACGAAAGAAATGGAGGAGGGAGATAATCGTGTTGTCGTCAGATCATCATTGGACAGTCGGATTAGTCTGCATAAATAGGAAAGTGATGAGGTGTCACGCATGACAGTAATTGCAAGGGTTGGACTTTAGGAAAAGGATGACATTAATTTAATTTCGACTGATTCTATAGTAAAACTATATTTAAATCTTTCTAAATTTAATTGGAGGGTCAAACATGGTCATAATGACTCAAAATTTTAACCATATGTAAAATTGAAAGTCTAGAATATTCCTATACCATTATATCTCGTTTTTGTCCACATTTAGACCCATAATTTCTATATTGACTATTAACATCCATATTAATGCAAGAAAGGTAGTGAAATTTTAAAAGACTCCTAATATTGCATCCTAGAGTCATAATTTAGAGTATTTCTCATTCAATGACCACATAGTCACCTCCTTAATCATTTACTAGGCTTTACGACTACCTTATATAATGCATAATTGAAAATGAAATATGAGTTTGAGTCTTATATTAAGTTTTCTCATCGTATATTCATATAAGAACACCCATTATGGGTATTTTTCATAGAATCCCCTCGACTATAATCATGTAGGAAAACTCCATCTTAATTTTTAATTTGGTCATGAAAACTGGGATGTGACGATTCTACCCACCTTGAGCAAATTTCAACCCCGAAATTTTCTTGGGTACTACCCACCTTAGATTTTTGTTACTCCTTTATTTAATGAAAGTTGGCTTACTGTGAAGGATAAAAAGGTCCATATATGTTGAAAATTTTGCATGAAAAGGGTTATGTAACATAGGACATCTTAGTTTTATACATTACTTATGTGAGCATGAATAATATGTTATCTTACTCCTCATGTCTCTGACTCATACCTAAGGTTTTTTGAAACCAATCACATATTTTCACTTAGGGCACTTAATTACAACTTGTCATAACTTCCTAACATTAGGCATAAGTGACTATCTACCCTCAGATCTTAATCTGCTTCCTACATATCTAGATATGTGGTGATCAAACACATACCCAAAGATGTGGGATCTTAACATGCTACCTCTCACTCACTTACTAATGCATATGTCCCATACTACATGCACTATTGAGAAAGGAGAAGTGCATACACGGTCTCATGCTCATGACATTGCTCTTCAAGTATCATTTGACTGACCAAACCAATGAGAATGGCGAGGTTATCCCATTAGCTAGGGTAGGTTGATACTTGAGATCTAACTAGATATTCTTCTATCCTCATCATATCACCTCTAATCATTCTATGGTATAACATATATCCTTGGGAATCTATTCCTAAACCCTGACCATACATCTTCACTCTAGGATGGACTATGAGAAGCATGTTTGCCTAGTGGCCATTTACAAAAATTGCTCTGATACCATATTGTTACACCCCACTTTTCACAACATGTAAATATCACTAAACGGAAGCTCTTTATTCAAGGGGGTGTCACAAAATGCTATTCATTGCAATTAAAGTAATGAAACACTTTGCATTGATATGAAATGATTCATACATAGTGCTTGGTAAAAGAAAACTACATCATAAAAATTCATGATATCTCATTTACTTGGTGACATAACTAAACATGGTAAACATGGCTTCTAGATCTCTGGATCGTCTGGGTAAATGGCACCCCACCATGCAAAGCTTAAAGGTCTCCTAATCTTGATTTCTCTTTTTATCCTTTACTTGCTCCAAGTCCTGCAGACATCGTGTCCCCAGCCATGCAAAACATACAATACGTCAGTAAGTGATATTTTGCACTTTATATGACATAAAATTAAATATGACATGACATGATAAAAGAATGACTTGACATACTTTAAATAAACCTTAACATGGATTTTTCTTAAGCATTCATGATTCATAATTTGCATGCGGAATTGAATAGTAAATATGTAACCCTCTATGACGCCCCCTTAGGAGCACATGATTGCTAGGAAATCCCTTGATCCTAGGAAAGCCCTTGATGACCCCTTAAGGTCCATGATTCAGGAGCATATAAAAGCTAGTTCAATTCCATTTAACTTGATCATTGAAATAGCAATAACATTATAATTAACATTAGCATTAACATTAACATGATCATTGAATTTTAACATGATGGGATTTCTCCCCTTGAATCATAATGGGATTTCTCCCTCATAAACCATAACAGGGTTTCCCCTTCTTGAACATGATCCATTAATCTTTAATTCATAATCAATAATCATAACAGAAGCTTTTACTATAAACCATAAGCAATCAATCAAGCAATGAGAAATATACCTGATATCATCTTGAGAAAACACTCTCATTCCATAAAAACATCTAAGGTGCATAATCATAGATAACAACCAATAAATCAAAATATTTGTACCAAATATGCATGGTCCACTTACCTGATTCAGAGATTCTTAACCTAACTCATCCATCATCATCTAGCCACATGCCAAACCTGATTAATAACAAGATTGCATACATGCATTAGATTCTCATCATTTACCCTAAGTAACTTCATTTTCAGGGTTTTGGCCAAGTTAGGCTACAAGTTGCTTATTTGTACATTTGATGACCTTATACTGATTTAGAGTCCATCATGTGGGTGTGGTCCAAGTGTCATGGCATTAATGCGTTCCATGCACCTTATATGCTTATTTTAAGATTTAAGGCATAGTCATGCATTCTAGGGTCAAAAGACTCACAATAGAGCATACATGGTTATGATCCAAACAAGATAGTGATCTAAGCATAAGGAATGGTTTAGGCCAGAAAGAATAGAACATAAGAACCACATATTAAGTGAGGTGAGGTCTACTAGGGTCTAGGGATCAAACCACCAACGTGGGTTACCAACATTCAATCATACATGCAATTATGTGTCAAAAGAATCAATCATATAAAGGGGCATATTATGGACTGATATTAGAGTCAAAGTGAGACATATATCACTGATTTAAAGTTGATTAGGCATTGGTTCATCATTAAGTGGCAAGATTAGCATAAAAGGGCAATGTACATCATTATAGTCCAATATGGTCACATATGTACAAAAGGAGTCATTTACGAGCAATAGGGAGAAGAGAACCTTCATTAGGTCTACTAAGACATTAGAGTTACTTATTCGATGCTTCAGTGGTTATATATATGCATCAAAGTTCCAAATTTCATCATAACACTGTATTAAATATGTTAAGAAGATCAAAAGATATAATTTTTGGAAAAATAAAAGAACTAGGATTACATTCAGGTCCAGAAACCATGACCAAGTTGTAGATATTTTGGAGAGGATCAATTTGATATATTGGTTCACTAGATTTGGCCAATGGGTGAGAGAGATATCCAATTTAGAAGTTTTATAACCAATCTATAGAGAAAGGATATAGCATTACCATGTTATCATGTGAGAGATCGTAGCCCTCAGAGAGTGATCAAATGGCTCACACACATATACATCTCCCAGGTCAAGGGCAAGCAGCTGGGCCAGCTTCCTTCTTGGGCACTTGGGACCCAGGTTCGATTATAGATTTGGGCCCAGTCGTCCGTTCGCTGCTGCCCGATCGGGGGTCTTCACGTGATCCCTGTGCAGAATAGGGGATGAAGTAGAGAACCTCTGCTCCTACTTCCCACCGACACTACACGTGCTACAGCCATGGGGAAGTGACTTGGCAGTGTCGGCGGCAGGTCCCCTTCAGTCTGTCCTAGAAATCAGTGGCAAGGGTGGTCGTTGCTAGCGGCGCCTACTGGCTGTCGGTGGTCTCATCCCAGTCAGACCTAACAGTGCGTCAGATGTAGGGACCACATTGCTAGTCTCCTCAGGGAAGGAAACGACCCCACTGTTGGAGTAGTTATCAGGGCGAGTCAGGGAGATATATGCAGATGATAGAGAAGAGAATATGGAGGATGATGATTACAAACCATCTTGGCGGGTGCAACTCTATGAGGAGAGGAGGGTCGAGCCCTTTTTCTGCATTTTTCCACATACCACAAGAGAGGGATCTACTAGGGTTTGTTTGAAATGGGAGAGAGAGACAAACATGTAGGAGGAATAATTTTGGGAAAGTAAGCACAGTGGAGGGAGATCGGGCTATGGAAGGGAAGCATTGAACATTGGCTTCGGTTTTGCAAAAGAAATGGAGGAAGGAGACAACCGTGTTGTCGTTAGATCGTCATTGGATGGTCGGATGAGTCCGTGTAAATAGGAAAGTGATGAGGTGTCACGTGTGACGGTAATTCCAAGGGTTGGACTTTAGGAAAAGGATGCAATTAATGTAATTTCGATTGATTCTATAGTAAAACTATATTTAAACTTTCTAAATTTAATTGGAGGGTCAAAGATGGTCATAATGACTCGAAATTTTAACCATATGTAAAATTGAAAGTCTAGAATATTCCTATGCCATTAGATCTCATTTTTGTACACATTTAGGCCCATAATTTCTATAATGACTATTAACATCCACATTAATGGATTAAAGGTAATGTTATTTGAAAATACTCCTAATATTGCATCCTAGAGTCATAATTTCGAGTATTTCTCATTCAATGACCACATAGTCACCTCCTTAATCATTTACTAGGCCTTACGGCTACCTTAGAGGAGAGAGAAAAAAGGACTAATATGAATTCATTGATATATATATATATATATATATATATATAGAGAGAGAGAGAGAGAGAGAGTCAGCTAGAATACACTCGAGTGTACGGATCGCACGAATACACTCAAGTGTGTTTTCATATCAAGACTATTTTTTACAAAATGTAAACCATTGATCTTCACCATCATACTATAACTAGGCTACATACAAATTTTGAACCCATTTGGATGAGTGTAAGTCACTCATCCAAGGGCAACAAAATCAACGCGCGAAACTAATTTGAAATGCATAATTTTTGCGGTCTTCATAACATGAGCTATACATATCCAAATGTGCTCAAATTTTGTGTATGAGTCGTTCACGAGATGTTTAAGAAGTTCCATAGATTAGATTTTCAAAAAAATATTGCATCATGGAAAACTACTTGAGTGTATTCCGCTCCGGATACACTCGAGTGTATTCTAGCCTGACTCTCTCTCTCTCTCTCTATATATATATATATAATGCATAATTGAAAATGAAATATGAGTTTGAGTCTTATTTTAAGTTTTCTCATCTTATATTCGTATAAGAACACCCAATATGGGTATTTTTCATAGAAGACCCTCAACTATAATCATTTAGGAAAACTCCATCTTAATTTTTAATTTGGTCATGAAAATTGGGATGTGACAGATACCTTCTACCAACGTCGACTCCCTGATCCCGTATTCAACATCAGGGGAGTTGCACACTATAGATTGCTGGCTCTGGGTGATGATGACAATGTTGGACAACAACAAGCTCAGGCTGTGGAGGAAGATGTGGGATGTGATGACATGGAGGAAGTGGATCCCACCATTCCTGTGTGGCATAGAGTGGCTCTGAGGAAGCATCCTCCCCATTATGCTACCTCATCATCTTCTGCCCCACTACCTTCTCAAGAAGGAGAGGATGCCAATTCTATGGCTGGTATGTATAACATGTTGCAGGACATCCAAACACATCAGCAATAGAAAACCCAATCCCTGGTTGGCATTCAAGATGTGAAAGGTAGGTTGTATACAAACTAGCATGCGATCTATGAAAATGAACGCCTTATCTTGGCCAACCAAGAGAATATACATCAACATCTACATCGAATGGAAGCTTATCATCAACCTTTCTTTGATAACTACTGGAGCCAGGGGTATTTTGGAAGTTACCCGATGTCGCCAGACATGCCACCACCACCACCATTCTGAGTCGGGTATCACTATTCCACCTCTTGAGTTAGGATATTGACTATGAGGCCATAGACATATTCAAGCTTAGGGGGTGTTGGAACAATTTCTATCTTAGATTTTATTTTCTATTATCTTAGTTTTTTATTATTTGCTTCATTTTGAGAAAAGGAGTTAGTTTTTTTTGTTTTTCTGCTATGTAGGATCCACATTCTATCTGGTGTAATATGTGGAGAAGTAAATTAATGGTTTCTGTAAAAATATCAATCTCTGGATTGGGTGCAATTTTTTGAGTAAATTTTAAATTTGTGAGCTTATCTTGTGAGTTAGAGAGTCACATAACTGAGGAAATGCTTGAGTAAGTCATCTTTAGGACATTAAAGCATAAATGACCATCTAATTTGTCTAAGAAAGTGATTGACAAGGATTGTTGAGCCTAAACTGATCAAACACTAATGCAACCTCAAATTAAAAATTCAAGAAGGAAACC
The DNA here is from genome assembly GCA_963693085.1 of Alisma plantago-aquatica. Classification (NCBI taxonomy): domain Eukaryota; kingdom Viridiplantae; phylum Streptophyta; class Magnoliopsida; order Alismatales; family Alismataceae; genus Alisma; species Alisma plantago-aquatica. Next base: position 45,054,391 of record OY856411.1, read on the forward strand.
CCTTGATTACCCTGTACACAGTTCTTTAGAGAGAGACATATGATTTTTTTCTGAAGGTTCTTTCTCTTAGTTGTGTGATCTCAATCACCACATTCCTTTGACTCACACCCCACCGTAAGAGAATTGAGTGCATGCTATCATTCTTCTTTTCTTTGCATTTACATTACATAATAGACTTTTCATGGTTGTAGTTTATTCTTATTTGCATTAGTACATACATAAAAAAATATAGAGAAAAGCATACATGCACAAAAAATTCATGCTGCATGTCATGTAGTGCATAACACATTTTTTCATCTAAATTTCATAAGAATGGCATTTCTTCTTGCATAAAATCTTATCTAACTTCTTCTCTCGTAATAAACAGGCAGTGATTGTTCCCATTTGTTCAAAAAAAAAAAGAGAAAGCACTTAAAAAAAAATAAAGGTGAAGTGCAATTTGAAGCCCAAAGCAAGTTTATCATGAAAGATGGGGATTAAATGGAACAAAAAGTACTTACATATTTCTGAAAGTTCAAGGGCACAATTATACTCAATTATAAAGAAAAGTTACACATGATTTAGTTTTGTAGATATTTTGTCTTAATTTCAGATGAAATAATAGTTGCATACATCATTCCACCACAATGATTAGGCATTAGGAGAATTTATAAAATTCTCATCATCATAGGTTTATCATAATTGTTGATTGTATGGATGATTTTATGTGCTCATGATTCTTCCGCAACCACCTAATTCAACCACTCATTGCTCTTATTGGTAGGCCATTCAAACAATTTTCTCCTCATTTATTGTTTTATTAGGAGAACTGCTTCCATGTTGATGGTAGGTAGAAAAAAGAGAAATGTAGATAGGATATCACATGATGAACCAAGTATGAACTGAAAGAAAATATAGTATAGGAGGAGTCAGTCCGCAACCTAGCGGCGATCGCCCGTGCGATCTAGGTTTAGCGGCGGTGCCCTAGGCTTGGGGGGGCGGGGGCGGCGGCTACGGCTAGTGGTATCTTCCCCTAATTCCCCGGAGCCTCTTCCTACCTCGCCTCGTCTCCACCAAGCTGCCGTCGAACCCGTTCGGCTGGTTCTTGCCTCTCGCCGTTCTTGTGCGGAGGGTCCTCTGGGTGGCGCTGCGGCCGCCGTGAGCGAGCTCCAGGATAGCTTCTCGCCTGGTGGAGGCTTATCCATCTCGCCCAGGGTGGTGCCGCTGCCTTTGCAGGCACTTGCCGAGTCAGGGGGGAAATGGTGCGGTTGTGAGGGGCTGAGGTGCCCGTTTCTTCCTTTCTGGTTTTGCTCTGTTTTCCTTTCAGTGGTCTGTGGCAGCTTCAGTCTGCCCTTTTAGTCACCGTTCATCGGCGTTTATTTCTAGTCGCTACTGGTTAGCCTTCTTCTTGCTGCTTGTCAGTGTTTGTTTACCCGCTGCTTGTCAGCGTTTAGTTTTCCTTGTGTCTTGCTGTGGCTTGTTTGTTACTTGGTTATACGGCGTCTCTTGAGACGATGATGCATCGGAACACCGCACAGATCCAGGGCCTCTATCACTACTACACGCTCAAGTCGAAGGAATTCTTCGTGGAAAGCTGCTTAAGACAGCAACAAGGAAGAAGAATCAATACGGAAGCGTTGTATTCTCGTTCCGATATGAGTTGTAGTGATGTTAACTTGATCTTTGTTTGCTCCTGCTGTATTTTTGACTCAAATTGTAGATGCCGTATGGCTTATAAGTAATAAATCGAGCCATCTTGCCCTAAAAAAACAAGTATGAACTGGACGAGTCTATCTTATTAACTACTCTAACTGATAGTGTCTCATTGATTTGGGGGGCGGACATCTTGGATAGAGATTTTTGGTCGCCTATAGGGAAGTTAGTGTTCACTGGTCAGTGAAGGATGAAATGAGGACCGAAAGGTGGAGATTTTTAGATGTACCTTATGCATGATGTCATTTAGCTGACTTATCTCAATCAGATCCAAAGGTATTATTGCTGGAGGATGAGCAAGATTCAGCTTAGGGGAGTTTGATGCACAAGTTTAGATTCACTTTTACAGGCCGATTTTATACATGTTTTGTGTATTTGTTTGTTACTTTCTTGATTATATTTGCATAAATAACTATTGTTGGGTTGTACACTCAGTTTGCATCAAATTAAGCTTATTTTATCATATTTATATGATTTTATATATTCCTCAGACTTATATATGTTTTTTTCTACATTTTTTAGGTATTTTATATACAAAGCAGAGTCAGTGCCACCGATATAAGATCAACGAGAAGGCTGCAATCGACTAGAAGAGTCGATGGCATCGACCCTAAAGTCGGTGCCACTGAGTTACCTATAGCGACAGATGCAGTCAACCAGACGATTCGGTGCCATCGACCACAGAGGTCGGTGCCACAGAGTTAGCTTTAGTGATAAAGGGAGAAAACTCACCTCAACTCGGTGCCACTGACATTCCATTCGATGGAACCAACTTTGCTAGAGATTGAAAAAAGTTAGATGTTATCGGTGCCACTTACCACCAGGTCAGTGCCACCAACTCTTTTGAATTTCAACAATCTAAACGGGTCACGCCCCCAATCCAATGGTCCACATTAGATGGTACCGTAAGTGACCTAAGACAAAAAGGGAGGTCGACCAGACTAAAAGGGACATCACGTTGCACTATAGGACGGCCAGAAAAGAGAGGGAGAGAAGCACAAAGTTGAAGGATGACAAGCGGATGATTCATGTACCTTTGATGGGTGTTTCTGCTACTGGATGACTGCAGATTGCACGTTTATCAAGAAGGATCATCCAGAACATCACCTTTCTAGGGGTTACATGAATTCTTTCATGTTTCCTACGTTTTTCTTCTCTCCTTCCATGTATTTTCAATTGAAAACAATGCGGGGCTAAACCCTCTGTTCCTTAGGACTCAGGAGTAACCCAGGGAATCGTTGTATTGACTATTTACATGATTTAGTATAATTTTCTCTTTATTCCTAGATATATAAGTGTGGATTTGAATGACTTGTCATTTCTTGATCACCATCGTTAAGGTATTAGACCAATAATCACTCTAGAAGGAGGATTAATAGTTAGAAAACCATAACTTATACACTTCCCTGTGTGTTCCTTAGAATAGGTGACGTACGGGTAGTGGAAAGAACCCATAGTTTTCAAGAATGCGCCTAATATAAGAATAAAATTACCAATGATAGGGAGTTGGATTAGACTTAGGCAGTGGATTGTATCACGGGAGTGAACAATTCAGGCTACAAACTTTCTATCCAGGATATTAATGGGATTTATATTAATTTGGTAAAAATGATAAACAATGAGATCCTGTGGTGAAACTGATAAACCTAAGGAATTCCAACATAATTGAATCAATCATTGTTGTTTTCTCTTTCATTTTCTTTTGTTTTTTTAAAACCAAATTTAACCATTTCAACCAGCCTAGCTGATCATAATGTCATTAGTAGTAGTCACTAATACTACGTCTCCCTGAGTTTGACTCGGGCCTCACAAGGCCAATATTATGTGACACGTCCACTTGAATTTTTGCACTTGGTGTTGGCGTGTTCAGGAAATGTCCCGATGAGTCTTTTGTGGTGATTGGGATTGAAGTCTTATTAAAGAAAATGTTTCTTAAAATCTTCAATGATAAATCACATGAATGTTATCTTGTTGAATACTACTTATATTCCAACCCGACAACAAAGTGCTTGTTGCTAGGATGGCTGAATTTTGAAATGGAAATTAGTTCCAAAGGAATCCGTGTGAGTAAAAGTAGAAGTCAAAATGTTCGAGACAAATAAGAAAACAAAGATCCTAAAGAGGTACAATAGGAACAAGAAGAATCAAAAGTTGTTTTGGAATCTCAAGATGCTTATGTAATCACTATACATCTAGTCCTAGTAGAACACGCCTTGAGTTTGAAAGATTGTCATATCTTAGAACTATAAAGGGTGACGAGTTGATCATAGATATGAGTAAAAAATAGTGACGCCCCGAATTTTCTAAAACTTAATCTGATGTGTGACGTCTAAATTGAAACCTCACCTCAATAAGAATCTCAATTTAAACACCCCACACTAGGCTAAGAAGAAGAAAATCAAGGGAGTCAGAAGGAAACAATCAATAGTACATGTACATGAACAATAATAAAACCATACACACATGTTCACCATTCACCATATAATTACAACATGAAGTGTTACAACATTTGATATTACATATTGAACAAAAAAATATACATATACATGTACTACCACTAAACTATAGGATCTTATGACAATAGGTCCACCTGTACATCAGCTCACCATATAACACACACTATCTTGGTTCTTCAAGAGCACAACCAAAACCTAAACAAAAGATTACATGTGGTAAACGTCAGCACAATATTGAAGAATATTGTACTGAGTACGCCTACATGTCGTTTATATACCTCTCATTACAAAGCTTGGCAATAAGATAAAACTAAAACTTGGCAGATATAAAGAACTATAAGACAAAGTGTATACTTGAACAAAGATATTCATTAACAAAAATGAACACATATTTTAAGCTCATTTTCCATTATATATCCATGCATTGACCGCCGAAGGTGTTTATGCATTCTATTAACTCTCAGAGAGCTCAAGATTAAGAATTTATGATCGACTACTAAAGAGTTAGATCATATGTACAATGTGACTGACTACTGAAGAGTTAGGTCACTTCCAAGCATTGTACTGCCAAAGAGTTTAGTGCTTTCATATAATGGAATAGATATATTATGTTTTATGTGTTCATAGCCATAAGTACGGAAAATCAAGCAACATATCATGCAAAAACAATCATTTCATCTAATATCATATGCCAAGTATTTATTGCACATATAACACAAGCATATTGTATAATAAGCCAAGTAAGAGGTAATAGTGTACCTTGATCAAGACAAACCTAATCATCAGCTATCCCTCATGTCAACTATATTTTGGTCAAACCCCTAGTTAAGACAAGATCACATATCACTATTAGGTTCTCATCATCATAACCCTAGTTATGTCCATTTTAGGGTTTACCTTATCTCATTAGGATATTCCCATCATTACTTGTATTCTCATCTTGGAATTATCTTATTGATGTCATTTTCTAGATTATAATTTATTATTTAAACATTAGGTTCCATATACATTTTGTGCACATATTAACCATAGGTTACATCATTAACCTAAATTCAGAGTTTATAACATGTATTAAGGGTCATCTTCATTTAACATGGATATTATGCATAATCATGATCTCATAATTAAAACTGAGGTTCCATATATTGATATCAACTACTCTGTAAACTTTCATCAATTATTGAGCATGTATGTATTTATTGCATTTTATTTAGGGATATTATCTGTAATTAGACATATGGAGAAAATTACATGATTTCGTACATCAACATCATAATTACTGACATCATATGCATTATAACATGATTATGGATTTACTAACATTTTATCATGATTTTAGGCCATTGTTTGATAATTATTAGCCATCAAATGAGCATTTCAAAACTTGTATACTATCACTGATATTAGTGCATAAAAAGACTGAGATGATGCTTCCATGTTATTATAATCATTTTTCTGAGAATTTTGGTAGTTTTTCTGTATTTTTCTAATAAGAAAGCTAATTATTGTGATTTATATAAGATCTGAGATTTTTTGGGATTTTTCTTACCTTAAGCCAATCAGAGGCCAACACCTGGCCACTAAGGCCCGCACATCTTTTCCTTGATAAAGTTGAGCCAGATGGTCTTTGATCTAGACCGGTCCACATCCTTTCTTTCTTTCTCTGTCCCCTTCGTTCCCTCATTCGATGCGGTCTATTTCCGGAACTATCCGCTGCCGTGGGGCTTTCCTTCAGCAAGCAAACCCAGTGGCTTCAAGGCCACCCACTATCCCTCTCCTCTTCCTCGTGTTCCATGTGATCCAACGGTATGCCTGCGTGTGAGGATTCCACTTCCTCGCACGACACCATCATCTGCAATCTGCCCAGGGTGCCGCCGCTGACGCCCAACCTTCCCATGTGATCTGTAGTGTTGTCACGAGGGTTGGCTCTATCATAGAAATCGTGTAGTGCCTAGCTGTAACACCCCTCCCTAGGGTTTCATACATAACCAGCGGAAGCACAGCCTAATCCCCAACATTATCCATAATGTGGGGTACTTGGCATATTTGGGAGGAAATGTCACATACATGATCTCATAACAAGAAACAATTAACACTTGGCATTATTAAAACATAGATTCATACATAAGTCCTTGGAAAGAAAGCTACAACATATTTCTAAAGGTATACATGTTCTAGATGACATATGAAAGATAGGATCTCCATAGATGGACGTCCCACCAGGCAACAACTTCTTAGATCCTTGGATTCATAGAACTCCTTAAGCTGTCTCCTTCCCTTTAGCTCCAACTTCTGCGGACATCTCGTCCCCAGCCATGCAAAACAAACAACACATCAGTAAGCGGTATTTGGCATCTTATATGACATAAAAGTAATTATAACTTGACATGATAGAATTTACTTGACATGACTTGACATAAACTTTAACATGGATTTTATTTTGCATTCATGATTCATAAGTTTGCATGCTGAATTGAACAATGAACATATGCATCCCTCTATGACGCCCCCTAAGGAGCACATGATTGCTAGGAAAGCCCTTGATGCTAGGAAAGCCCTTGACGACCCCTTGAGGTCCATGATTCGGGAGCATATGAAAACTAATTCAATTCCATTTAACTTGATCATTAACATGGCATTAACATTATCTTAAACATAAACATGATCATTGAACTTTAACATAATGGGATTTCTCCCCCTGAATCATAATGGGATTTCTCCCTCATAAACCATAATAGGGTTTTCCCCTTCTTGAACATGATTCCTTAATTTCATAATCATAATCATAATTAGGTTCATAGCATAGACTATAATTAAACAAGTAAGCAATCAATGATAATCATACATAATGCATTCTTGATGGACATTCATAATTCATGAAATCACCATATGTGCATAATTATAGGTAACAATCAATAAACCAAAGTACCTGTGCCAAATATGCATGGCCCGCTTACCTTGAACTAAATCACCTAAGTCAAACTTGGTTTGACTGGTTGGATCCTTTTAATCACCTGAAAATAATATATCATCCTTCATCATACAAATCAAACCCTAATTTGTGTCATATAATTATTGGGATGTGAAAGCAGTAAAATCAGTCAATAAAAACTAGAAAATCGGATTCCTCATCAAAAATCCTTTCCAAAACATATTTATTTATATTTTTCTGAGGTCGTATGCAAAAGTTATGAATTTTGCACTCTGGACCAATCATAAATTAGAAAACTCGATTAAAGCTGATATAAATAAAATATGAAATACCAGTAATGACCAAGGCACGCGTGACACATGAATCAGGCGAGTGGGGGTAAAACTGTCATTTGGGCGTGCAAATCACTCGCGGCTGATGAAACAAATCAAAAGTCGAAATATCGATAGTACCCTTGGGCGATCAGTTTAACTGATTGTGCTCGTGGGGGCACCATGGTCATTTCTTGACCTGGTTTCTTCCTGGCCTGCTCCTTCGCATCAGGTACGAGTGAGAAACGCTCCAGGGAGCTTAGGTGAGCAACGATCGCGCCATAGGGCTGATCAACAGGGGAAAATGATCGCGCTACCTTCGTCGAACTCCGGCGATCAAAACGAACCTGAAATGCGGGTAAAACGGTGGCGAACTCACCCAAAATCATGGTGTGAACCGGAGAACAGAGGAAGAGGGCTCAGAGGCCAAAACCACGACTTGAAGGAATCTGACATCAACCTGTGATCGGAGAAACAATCTAGGAGGTCGGGCGATTTCGTTCGATGCCTCACGAGGGCAAGACGGGCACTGGAGCGCCATGGCGATGAGTGCCGGCAGGTCCAGGCAGCGGAGTACAGGTCCCGCTAGAAGGGGCGACCGCGAGACAAATTGAGAAAGGGAAAACGAAGGTGAAGCTCTGAGGATGCTCACCGACGCTCCAATTTAGGCCGAGATGACCGGAGGACGTCGGACAGACTCAAGGTTTCCGGAGAACTGAAACCGAGTAGGTCAGGATGCTTGGGGGTAGGTGAGTTGCAATTGACTGAGGAGGAAGAGAGCTTGCAGTCCGGTGGTGCTTTTGGCACCCTTAAGTAGATGGGAGATGCACCGAGGTGGCGGCTGTGCTTGCAAGGAGGAGAGGGTGTCGGAGCCCTAAAATGGGTGTTTCTTGTATAGGCTGAGGGAGAAGGCGAGTGGTGGCTCGTTTGAATCGGGGGAGTCTCACGAATTCAAAGCAAGAGAAATCTCTTGAAACGACCAAGGGATGATCGAGAAACGGATTGGGGAAAGTCAGCCTGCGTAACTGCTGTTGTTTTGCAGATTGACTGGGGGTAGATGACGATCCAGGTGCCGTTGGATTCAGATCCCACGGTCCCAAACGTGCACGCAAATAAAACAGACTGATCAACCCGCTTAACAGTAGAAATCGAATAATTGTGACAATTATCACATTGAATGATACTCAAAGAACCATATAAAACGTATTATTATCATTTGGAGGGCCATTTGAATTCCAAATGAGTTCAAAATTCACCCATAGGTTAATGACGTGCACTAAAACACAATTGTTCAGTTAATTTCGTCTTTTAACCCACCATCACTCCTAATTAAACAAAATGCATTCAAATCTTGGGCAATTATATTCAAATCTTTCCCAATTTAATTGAGGGGTCAAACATGGGTCAACTGCATTCAAATTTTGACCATAGGTTCACTAGAGTGTCTAGAACATTCCAATAAGGTTGGATTTTATGCTTGTACTCGTTTTAGGCCTAAAATAACAAAAACCCTTATGTGTACTTAAATGACCATGATAAATGCAAATAAAGCCATTAATTCTTCAAATAAGAATTACAAAATATGAAAATGTGCACTCAACATTATTTATTTTCAACTAACAATATGGAAGCCATTAATCAAGAAATTAAACATGTAAATCACCAATAATCATATGAGAGAGAAATTTGGACATAAAACACTTATTCTCATTTTTCTTCAACAAAAAGGGCATAGATATACATGAAGACATTTTCTTTAAATAAAACAAGTATAATAGAGCAATTGGACATAATAAATTATTTTGCAAAACTAATCATGGGAAAATTGCATTTAAGTCCTCAACAATTATCTAATTTAGAAAAAGAGCATGCAAGGAATAACATAGTTTGAAAAATTTCATAACAAGAGTGGGATGTTACAATACTACCCACCTTAAATAAATTTCGTCCTCGAAATTTCCTAGAGTTTCTACCCACCTTAAGGTTTTCACATAAACTTGCAATTTTCCATACAAATTTTATCATAAAAGAAGCATGCATAAACAAAGTATTATGATTCAATATAAATTACCTAACTACCCTTACTAAGTCTCATACGTACTCCTTATCATTACACCTAACTCATTATACTTAGGGAATCTATCTCTTACCTACCATGACTACATCTTCATAGTTGTCTAACCTTAGATCATATATATCCTTCATCTCTTTATATGTGGTGATCAAGCACATATCTAGAAATGTTGGATCTCTTTATGATACATCTCACCAATTCATTTGCACATGTGTCCCATACCACACACACAATTAAGAAGGTAAGACACATAAAAAGTCACATTAAATGACATTTTCCTCAAATCTCAATTGGGTGGCCCTTACCATTGAGACAAGGAGAAACATATCATCATCTAGGGTTTGGTTTCAACTACCTAAGCATGCTAACATGTACTTCTCTACTGAGGTGAGGGCTCTAGTCATCTTTAGGGTTCTCTAGACATACTAGGATACATAATCATGTTTTCTACTTCTATTTCTTCATCCTAGGGTGACTTGCATGAATCTTTATTGTTGCCTTAGTGGCCATCTATTCCTTGCTCTGATACCATTAATGTAACACCCCTCCCTAGGGTTTCATACATAACCAGCGGAAGCACAGCCTAATCCCCAACATTATCCATAATGTGGGGTACTTGGCATATTTGGGAGGAAATGTCACATATATGATCTCATAACAAGAAACAATTAACACTTGGCATTATTAAAACATAGATTCATACATAAGTCCTTGGAAAGAAAGCTACAACATATTTCTAAAGGTATACATGTTCTAGATGACATATGAAAGATAGGATCTCGATAGATGGACGTCCCACCAGGCAACAACTTCTTAGATCCTTGGATTCATAGAACTCCTTAAGCTGTCTCCTTCCCTTTAGCTCCAACTTCTGCGGACATCTTGTCCCCAGCCATGCAAAACAAACAACACATCAGTAAGCGGTATTTGGCATCTTATATGACATAAAAGTAATTATAACTTGACATGATAGAATTTACTTGACATGACTTGACATAAACTTTAACATGGATTTTATTAAGCATTCATGATTCATAAGTTTGCATGCTAAATTGAACAATGAACATATGCATCCCTCTATGACGCCCCCTAAGGAGCACATGATTGCTAGAAAAGCCCTTGATGCTAGGAAAGCCCTTGACGACCCCTTGAGGTCCATGATTCGGGAGCATATGAAAACTAATTCAATTCCATTTAACTTGATCATTAACATGGCATTAACATTATCTTAAACATAAACATGATCATTGAACTTTAACATGATGGGATTTCTCCCCCTGAATCATAATGGGATTTCTCCCTCATAAACCATAATAGGGTTTTCCCCTTCTTGAACATGATTCCTTAATTTCATAATCATAATCATAATTAGGTTCATAGCATAGACTATAATTAAACAAGTAAGCAATCAATGATAATCATACATAATGCATTCTTGATGGACATTCATAATTCATGAAATCACCATATGTGCATAATTATAGGTAACACTCAATAAACCAAAGTACTTGTGCCAAATATGCATGGCCCGCTTACCTTGAACTAAATCACCTAAGTCAAACTTGGTTTGACTGGTTGGATGCTTTTAATCACCTAAAAATAATATATCATCCTTCATCATACAAATCAAACCCTAATTTGTGTCATATAATTATTGGGATGTGAAAGCTGTAAAATCAGTCGATAAAAACTAGAAAATCGGATTCCTCATCGAAAATCCTTTCCAAAACATATTTATTTATATTTTTCTGAGGTCGTATGCAAAAGTTATGAATTTTGCACTCTGGACCAATCAGAAATTAGAAAACTCGATTAAAGCTGATATAAATAAAATATGAAATACCAGTAATGACCAAGGCACGCGTGACACATGAATCAGGCGAGTGGGGGTAAAACTGTCATTTGGGCGTGCAAATCACTCGCGGCTGATGAAACAAATCAAAAGTCGAAATACCGACAGTACCCTTGGGCGATCAGTTTAACTGATTGTGCTCGTGGGGGCACCATGGTCATTTCTTGACCTGGTTTCTTCCTGGCCTGGTCCTTCGCATCAGGTACGAGTGAGCAACGCTCCAGGGAGCTCAGGTGAGCAACGATCACGCCATAGGGCTGATCGACAGGGGAAAATGATCGCGCTACCTTCGTCGAACTCCGGCGATCAAAACGAACCTGAAATGCGGGTAAAACGGTGGCGAACTCACCCAAAATCATGGTGTGAACCGGAGAACAGAGGAAGAGGGCTCAGAGGCCAAAACCACGACTTGAAGGAATCTGACATCAACCTGCGATCGGAGAAACAATCTAGGAGGTCGGGCGATTTCGTTCGATGCCTCACGAGGGCAAGACGGGCACTGGAGCGCCATGGCGATGAGTGCCGGCAGGTCCAGGCGGCCGAGTACAGGTCCCGCTAGAAGGGGCGACCGCGAGACAAACTGAGAAAGGGAAAATGAAGGTGAAGCTCTGAGGATGCTCACCGACGCTCCAATTTAGGCCGAGATGACCGGAGGAGGTCGGACAGACTCAAGGTTGCCGGAGAACTGAAACCGAGTAGGTCAGGATGCTTGGGGGTAGGTGAGTTGCAATTGACTGAGGAGGAAGAGAGCTTGCAGTCCGGTGGTGCTTTTGGCACCCTTAAGTAGATGGGAGATGCACCGAGGTGGTGGCTGTGCTTGCAAGGAGTAGAGGGTGTCGGAGCCCTAAAATGGGTGTTTCTTGTATAGGCTGAGGGAGAAGGCGAGTGGTGGCCGTTGGATTCAGATCCCACGGTCCCAAACGTGCACGCAAATAAAACGGACTGATCAACCCGCTTAACAGTAGAAATCGAATAATTGTGACAATTATCACATTGAAGGATACTCAAAGAACCATATAAAACGTATTATTATCATTTGGAGGGCCATTTGAATTCCAAATGAGTTCAAAATTCACCCATAGGTTAATGACGTGCACTAAAACACAATTGTTCAGTTAATTTCATCTTTTAACCCACCATCACTCCTAATTAAACAAAATGCATTCAAATCTTGGGCAATTATATTCAAATCTTTCCCAATTTAATTGAGGGGTCAAACATGGGTCAACTGCATTCAAATTTTGACCATAGGTTCACTAGAGTGTCTAGAACATTCCAATAAGGTTGGATTTTATGCTTGTACTCGTTTTAGGCCTAAAATAACAAAAACCCTTATGTGTACTTAAATGACCATGATAAATGCAAATAAAGCCATTAATTCTTCAAATAAGAATTACAAAATATGAAAATGTGCACTCAACATTATTTATTTTCAACTAACAATATGGAGGCCATTAATCAAGAAATTAAACATGTAAATCACCAATAATCATATGAGAGAGAAATTTGGACATAAAACACTTATTCTCATTTTTCTTCAACAAAAAGGGCATAGATATACATGAAGACATTTTCTTTAAATAAAACAAGTACAATAGAGCAATTGGACATAATAAATTATTTTGCAAAACTAATCATGGGAAAATTGCATTTAAGTCCTCAACAATTATCTAATTTAGAAAAAGAGCATGCAAGGAATAACATAGTTTGAAAAATTGAATAACAAGAGTGGGATGTTACTCTAGCCTTCCTCAAGTTCTTCTCCACGTCACTAGACAACTGCCTCTCCGCTCGACACCTTCATGCATCTGCGATATGCACCCAGCCTCTCCGGCTCACGGACAGTGGTTCTCCTCCTCCATGATCTGCGTCCACATATTGTGTTCCTTCTCCACTTCAATTAGGCTGGAGGCGAAACCTCATTAGGCTCCATAACGCCTCCATGGCCTTGTTCATTTGCCATCGGTGTTGACCTCCACACTACTGACCTCCACGTTGTTGCCACAGCTGTGTTCTATAAACACCATGCCTACGTGTGTCACCTCCTCAGCTGACCTATGAGATGTTGCTACACTCCTGACACCACCGTTAGAATAGACTCCACTGAGGAAACCACTATCATGTGCTCCCCTTAACAACGGCCACTCTCAATGCCTACTGCTATAAACTGCTCGGTCTTGCTGTTGGGCAGGGTTGGAGCCTTGCCACTGCCATAGATGTTGTTGCTGCCTATGACTTGCGGTGCCAGTTATCTCTTAGCACTCATTCAGATAACGAGGGGTCTTAGGATCGGTCGTCTTGGGCAAGCATAACTACTTGTTTAGTTGTTCCTCTGAGCCACGATTACGACATGGGATTGGTTAGGCTTGCATCCTTCCCCTCCCCACCATCTCCAATATGTGGCTTCTCCCAACCAAGACTAAAGGAGGTGTGATACGGTATATAGATTAGAACCTAGTTGATAAACCTTGGTCTTCTATTATCAAAAAGATCAATGATTTCACCACATTCAAATATACATAACTTCTTCTAGGAGTATTTGATCATCATGAAACTTTGACCATAGCTCAATTATTATCCAAAATATATTCCATCCAATTTTGGTATCATAATATAAGTATTTGACCAATCAATTCCATGCTTCAAAGAGGTATAAAACATATGACATTGCAATATCAATTATATGAACTCACTTATCCCACTGGGTCTAAAACCTTAAAAGTCCACTCCATAACATCCTACACACCTTAAGAGAAATTTCGTCCTTGAAATTAAGCCAAAATCAAATATATCACATCATATACATCTTAAATGAAATTTTATCCTCAAAATTAAGCCATTCATATACTCCAAGGAAAAACCAAGGGTCTTCATTCACATGTAGGCCACCACTTCATGTGCAAACATATCCAAAACAAAGCTCTAAAGCTATATCTATGTCTTCTAGGGGATTCCAAAAGAATCTAAAGTTAATTGCACCCTTTGTATAAGGGTCAATCATACGCTCATATGTTTAGGTTTGGTCAAGCCATATACGTGCTTTAGGATTTACATCCTTATCTTTACCCATGCATTAGGGTTCCCACATTATATTACCATGTTCTAAAGGAGTTAACTAAAGTTAGCCCATTATATAAATGTTTCATCAACATTTTATTGAGCTAATTGTTTGAACATGTTCAACATTAACATATGTCTTTTAGGAGGGAGTTAACTATAGTTAACTCGTTTTATCCATCTGGATCATATTAAGGTGCCATCATCATTATGTTGTGCTAACTGTCAAACTATATTTTTCATCTTTATTAATCACTAAGCTTAACACATAATGTAACATGTTTCATTCATATGATCTTATTTCCTTGTTCATACTAAATTGCAACATTTATTAATGACTTCATCGCAAGATTAACTAACAATATTGCATTATCATTATTATTGATTTACATGGTTAACAATATATACATAAAGATATATCCAATCATTACTAGGTTTCCATAATATCATGTCTATATATCATGTCTCAAGATTAAGTCACATCCCGACATATATTATATCATGGTTGTGCTAACAAACTTATACAAGAGGCTTCTTAAAATATATATCAAAACTTTATCTAGTCCAACTGAGGTTCTCCTAACCCATATCATGTGGGTAGTGCCATGCTTAGTCTCACTAAACTAACTCAACTCTATGACTATCTCATATGTACAATCTATATCTTCCCTCTCAGTCTAGGGTTCTCAGGTATACCTCATTGGTACTAGAGATAGCCTTACAAGCTCAAGCCACATAAGCACAAACCAAAACATGCTATGACATACTCTTAACAGCTTTATACCCATGAAAACTATTTCTCAACTCTCTTTCTCTTATATACACACCACTAGATTGCTATATGGGAACCACCAACCCGAGCATGAGGTTGTACAAACACTAACATAGATACCTCCTCTAAGGTCTTGGGCTCTCTCCCTCACCTAGATGGCAGGCACTCATATTCATGCTCACATATTCACACATATAATGAGCCTCTGTCTATCTCTAGGGTTTGGTCCTCCCAAGGACATCTAGGGTTCAAGAAAACTATAGGGATCATACATAGAGTGACTCAACTCAATCACTCAGGAGTAGTCTAGTTTAGGACATATCATATTACATATCTCATAATTCTCATATTTCTCATATCATGGAGTTTAGGTTCTCTAAACTTCTCGATGCAAGGGTTTTGAGTCATTTTTATAGGCTAGTTTTATAATAGTTTTGTGCGTGTAGTGGTCATATTTGTGGTTAATATCACATGATTCATTTCCTTTAACCTACAATCTCATTATGCATCAAATTTTTCTGATTTCATCATATTTTGTATGAAAGATCATATTTCTCATATTTGATTGGTGTTCTTCTCTTTATTCCAGGGAATTTGCATATTTGAGGCCGTTGATACCATCGACATGGCCAAAACAACAAGCCGAAGAAAGAGCAGAACCAGTGGATACCATCGACGTGTCTGGTCGATATATCGAGCTGCCATAAGAGAGAACACCAAAAAATCAAGGAGCGTTGATACCCTACATGAGTCGATACCATTGACCCACCGTCGATGGTATCGACACTGTCAGATTAGGAAACTGCCTATATCGATCTAAATCAAACAACTGTGATATTTTGTCAGTCGTAAGTGATCCCTATACCTTGGAAAGATGACCCAAGCCATAGGGGACGTCATTAGCCACCGCACAAGTCTCGAAAGAGGAGAGGATGAAGAACGAAGACCAGCGCTATGCCTCAGGCATTTCCAGAGCTGAAGACGGAGCTTTCAACCGCCAAAAGGCTATAGAATGCCCATCCTGCACTGAGAATCGTCCAGTTATCCTTCGTTCAGGGGTTACACCATCTCTATCCACGTTTCCCTTATGTTTTCTTCTCCTTTCATCTTGTTTCTCATTGAGATGAACATGCAGGGCTAATCCCCTTTGTCTTTAGGACCGGGAGTAGCCCGGATAATCATTGTATGACACTTTTTACATAGTTAACCATAATTTGTCTCTCAAATCCATGGTATGATATTGTTTTCTCAATTCTATCATTGTTCTTGATCACCACAATGGTAATTTAATACCTTTAATTGCTTTTAACAAAGAATTAATAGTTGAAAAGATGCAATAATCACATTAACTTATAAATCCTTTGGAAAAGGTGATGTATAGTTAATGGAGGAAACCTAAAGATATGTTTTTCATGCACCTAATTTAGGGTATGGGTTACTACTGACGTGGAACTGATCTAAATTAAGGTAGTGAATTGTCTCGTGGAAGAGAAAAATTCTATTCACATGCCACTACCCTGAATAGGAGACAAGTTGTGATAATTATATAGAAATGAGTACAATGAGAATCTGTGGTGAAACCGCAATCCTAAACATTCCATTTTAATTGATTAAACCAACCATTTAATCAAATTATTTGGTTTCTTTCATTTTTATGTTCTTTTTGAAAACAACTCTCAAACTTTTATAATCGGTCTAGTTGATTGCAAGTGGTTAGTAGTTGTCTACCGAAATTATGTTTCTTGAGTTCGACTCGGGCCTCATAAAGGCCTATATTACATTGACACATGCACTTGCTTTTTACACATGGTTTAATCGTGTCAAGTTGTTGGCGCCATTGCGAGTGGCCACACTAGGCCACTTTTTCATATAATTCTTAAAATTTTTAAATTTCATTTCACATATCTTAATTACTTATTTCTTTTTAGCATTGTACTGAAATAATTTCCATCTTTTCAGGTGCTAGTTAATAATAAAGATGCGTAGCAAAAACTACGCAGAATTACCAGAAATCCCTCCAGGTGAAGGAGTTGAGTTGACAAATCCACCATATGAGGAATTTGAACAAAAACCTGAAGCAATGGCTGAGAAACAGATGATATGGGAGAAGATTAAGGCTTCTTCCTCATCAGCATCAAAGGGGTCGATCAAAAGGTAGGGAATCAACATTCCCACATATAAGATTGATCCAACATTGATAAACCTGGTCAAGTCTCAAGCATTTCACGGGTTGAAGAATGAAGATCTTGTTGCCCACATCATCACTTTTGTGGAAAATTGTGATATGATCAAGATTGATATGTTTCCACAGGAGGTACTTTACATGAATCTATTTCCTAGCTCTCTAGAAGGAAATGCACGAGAATGGCTGCACAACCTTGATGATGAAATCATTGAGACTTGGGATCAAATGACTGAGGCTTTCTTCGAGAGATTCTTTCCATCGGAGAAGACCAATGACCTCATGAGGAAGATCCATAATTTCAATCAAAGGGTCGGTGTGACCTATTCTGAGACATGGGAGCACTTCCAGATCATGTTGATGAAGTGCCCACATCATGGACTGGATAAGGAAAAACAAGTCAAAATCTTCTACTTTGCTCTCAATTAGCATGATAGAAGCAACCTCAATTCAGCAAGCTCGGGTTTCTTCTTAAACAAGACAGGCACAAGGTGTTGGGAGATCTTGAAGAACATGGCCAAGAAATAGTCCTGGGGTGATAGAGATGCGCCAGAACAAGGTATAGTTGCAGGGGAATCAAAGGAAATAAAAGAGTTAAATGATAAAATGGACCTACTAGCTAAGAAGCTTTTAGAGAAGGAGAGCAATGGGTCTGATAAGGAAGAATATGTAAAATTTATCCATCAACAAGGCTATACGGGCAATGACTACACTTGGAGGAAGGACAATAAATTCCCATGGAAGGATCCAAACAACTTCCAACAAGACCCGGATGCAAAGCCAAAACCCACTACGGAAGACAAAAGCACCAAATTGCTCAGCCAAGTGGTGAAACAAAATCAAGAGTTGATGAATATGTTCGACAAGAAGTTACAGTCCCAGGGGATATTTTGAATAAATTTGGGTAGATGTTGCAAAGTCATGGAGCATAGATGAGGGCACTAGAGACGATTGTGGCCCAAATTGCCAATGAAGTGACGGCCATGAAGCATCAAAATCAATAAAGACCGGCTGGTAATGTAGAGACTACTCAATCACATCATCAAGTTAAGTATGTATTTGTGATTAAGGAGACAGAGCCCCTGGAAATGGAGGTCCATGAAAAGGGAAAAATGCATTTTTACACGGAGGCTAGACCCATTGTGCCATACCCCTGCAGCTTATATGGACTACCAGGAGGATGTCACACGTTCAACAAATCCCACCAAGCAACCATCACAGTCGTGCCCACATCTAGGCAAGAGGAGCAGGTGAAAGCCATATTTCGCAGTGGAGCCACTACCACCGAGAAGGATGGGCAGCCACAAGCCTCACAAATCAAGAATGACATGCCAAAGCCTATGCAAAAGGGTGACATTGAAGCGAGCTTAGGGGAGGAGACCCCAAATAGCCCATATGTGCCACCAAACAAGCGAGTGAAGGAGCCAAATGTGCTTTTTTTGGATAGTTTGATGCCGAAGAAAGAGCATAGGCACTACAAGAATTTCTTGGAGATGTTTAGGAAGCTTCACATTAACATTCTTCTAGTGGAGGCGATAGAACAAATTCTTGCATACGGAAGATTTATTAAGGACATCATCACTAAGAAAAGGCAGATAAAAGACGTTGATGTTTGCTTTACGAATGAGACGGTGAGCTCAATAATCCATGGGAGTCTACCAAAGAAGAATAAAGATCCCAAAAGTTTCTACATATCGTGCTCAATTGGCGGTCATCACTTTCCACATGCATAGTGTGATTCGGGCGCTAGCATAAACCTTATGTCGTTAACCACGTTTCAAAAGCTGGGATTGAAGTCACCAAAGAAATCTGGCATGTCTATTGAGTTAGAGGATGGATTTATAGTGAAGCCACACAAAGTGTGTGAGGATGTACTTGTCAAAGTTGATAGATTTATCTTCCCTGTAGATTTCATAGTCATGTACATGCCGCAGCTTAATGGTTGTGAGATGCTACTACGGAGGCCGTTTCAAGCTACGACTGATGTTATCACTGGTATCCGGAGAGGTACCTTGACACTAGGGATCGACAAAGAAAGAGTTGAGTTCAAATTATCGAGTGATTCCTTAGGGACACTTCCTGATGCCCCAATTTGATGAGCATTATTCTGCCTAGCCTAAGACGTTAAAGTAGGGTGCTTGTTGGGAGGCAACCCAGCCATTGGTAGACTTCATTTCCATTTACTTTAGTAGTTTTGGTTAATTTTGTTTTTAGTGTAAAAATGATACCCTAATAAGTTTGCTAAGTGTACAGGTATGTGTGGATGTCGATACCATCAACCAATGAGTCGATGGTAGCAACAAGGGTGTAGAGCGACAACTATAGAAAAGTTTCTCCAGTGATAATATTGACGGCCTCGTCGATACTATCGACCACCCAACAGGAGAATCAACTCAAATTCTGGAGTAAGTCGCTAGTATCGACTCCCTCATCGATGCTCACGATATCTCTGGAGATATTTAGATGGATCTTTTCCAGTGAAGTTGATGCCATCGACCCCAATGTCGATGGTATCAACACAGCTTTAGGGGAATCCACCGCCAAGGCCTCACGAGGATAATGGATGCATACCGAAGTCAATGTCATTGATGCCATGTCGATGGTATCGACGTGCCACGTCAGCAAGCCGTGAGACTCCATCAACAATGCATGCTAAATTGAGAGATCGATCCGTGGGACGGTTCGATACCATCGACCCTCATCGATGGTATCGACGGGGTACAGGGACGCCGACCTCAGTTATAAAAGGAGGGACTGTATTTCATTTCTCTTCACACCTTCAGAGCTGGAGATGCATAAACAACCATTCTATGACCACTACTAGAATACATACCACTTTGGAGGCTACCCACAGCCTCCACCGATGCCCCCATCTGATCATTCATTTCAGGGGCAATATCTTACATGGGATCCCAGTGGTCAGCAACACCCGCAGTACCCACCACCTGAGAAGTAGCAGGGTATAACTATTCCACCATCTGAGTTTGTTCTTGACTATGAGGTCATAGTCAAATTCAAGCTTAGGGGGGGATGGTACAATTTCAATCTTAGTTTTATTTCATTTTCTTTCATTTTAGCATTTTTCTTAGCATTTTGAAAATTTTCTTCTAGCTACTCAATTTCTTTATTTATATCTTTCTAGGATCGACTTTCTATCTAGTGTAATTAGTGGATGTCTAAATTTAAATTGCATGTCATCTCAATGCTTTTCATATAAGGGTAATGGGTGCAATTGTCTGAAATTTGAGCATTAATGAAAATTTTCCAAAAATTATAAGTTGTACTTGTTTGAAATTGAGCACATAATTTATGAAAATAATTGGGTAGGTCAACTTTGAAACATATGATCATAACTGTACATCCTTATGGTTCACGAAATGTGGACGAATTTGGATGTTGAGCCTAAACTGACCAAACGATAATGGGACTTTTATCCAAAGTGAGAGAGAGAAACCCGTTGATTGATTGGTACACATGTTAGTAAGGAGGGACATATAATCTTTTCCAATGGTTCTATCAATTAGTCTTGTGATCTATCCATCTCATTTCATTCAAACTCCACCATAAGAATTGAGAGCACATTACATTTTTTCATTTCTTGATTGCATGTCAACTAGATAGAAATGCATTGTAGCTAGATTTTGCATAAAGAAAATGAAAAGAGATTTGTATATTAGTCATGCATGCACACATTCCAGAGTACATGCCATTGTAGTTGCATTTTGCATACTCTTGAGCATATATGACATTATGTGCCTTACTTATTATGAAAAATAAGAAATGCGGGTAACTTGTTTTATACTCTTGGAGAAGTGAATTGTAATGCACCAATTGTGGTAGTTATGTGAAAATAAGACTAATATATATATATATATATATATATATATATATATATATATATATATATATATATATATATATATTGTAAATGTTCCTCTAGTCAAAATTGAAAAGAAGAAGGGCTTGAAAAAAAAGAGAGAAAATTTTTTAAGCAGAAATTAGAGGGAGAAAAGGACTTGTTTCACCTGTATATTAAAAAGAATAAGCACATGATGTAGTTTTGTAGACATTCCATCTTATATTGAGACAAAATAGTAGAGCATGCATTTTCCCACCTAAAATGTAGGCATTAGGTCATTTCCATACGTGATAACACCCATTTTTGTGATATTTATGGCCCATATTTCGTTGTCAAAACTACCCTTTTAAACTATTTTCCTCTCCTTTTTGTCATGTTTTTGAATAAACATGTCACACTACACTCTTAACTCATTTTTATCATCTTTTGTAGAGTTTTTCCTTGTCTTTCCACCAAAAAGGCCCATCCCGGCCCATGAACGACGTTTACCTGCATCGACCCTCCTACCAATCGGCCGACACACTCATTACCCGTCGTGCAGCAGCCGATACAGCTACCGTACGAAACAGGTGTGCCGCGCAAGAAGACTCTGCCGGGTGATACGCCGCTTACCCGACAGGGAGCTGTTCCCACCACGACTACTCTCCCGATGAAGTGTGTCACGCGATACAAGCCACCCACCGGTAGGCGCCCACCCGTCACGACTACCCGACATGTTTGCAACCCGGCACCCGTTATGCCGGGCGACACACATGCTGATAATCCCCGAAGCCGTGCTAATAGAGCCGATGGAGGACGTGTGGCACCCGGAGAACCGCAACTTCTCCCAACTGCTACCTATAAATAGAAGCTACAAGACCTCGAAGAGAGGGGTCAGAATCTCGTGAAGGCTAACTTTAGAAAGCACCTGGAGCTAGTGTGTCGCATCCCATAGGCGTGACGGGCGATACTAGGTGAGTACTTCCCCAACCTGAGAGGGGTGGGAGTGGTTCACTTAGAATCTGTCCCGGTAGCCGTAGCAGCCGATATCGACCAAAGAGGCTACCCGATGTGCTGGGCTCCTAGATGGACCACTGTCCGAGATGGCTCGCCTGTACACTCGATACCAAAACCCGATACCCTAAGTCGTCTCTTTCCCGATACAATATCGATCCCAATACGGAATACCCGTCACGGTGTGTCGCCCGAGAGGGTAGTATCCTGACCACGATCGTATCGGGGGAGGGTGCCTTGACTGATATGCTTGCCCGTCACGGCGTACCACCCGACATGGCTGGTCGCCCGATACGAGCATGTCGGCCAGTGCTTCCACCTAATATTGGACTAGAGGCACCTTAGGGGCCTGCTGTTGTGTGTCGCCCTCCTAAATCAAGGAGGCGATACGTATCTTCCCTTTTTCAATCATTTACTTTCTTTATTTATGCAATGTAACTAAAACTTTTTATACAATGATTATGCAATTGGAAGTAGAGGAGTTTTAATACTTGTTGCTTTATGTTTGGTCCCTTTCATTGGATGATTTCTTTATAGCATCTGAAATCTAGCTTGCATGCTTGGATCATGTTTTGACTAGCTATCAAATCGTGTTTCCCATTAAAGTTCCCTCGAGAGAGGTGTTGTAACTCTAGTGTTTGGTCTGATCAGGGAGTACAAGAGTACCCAGGGTCAGAGCTATTTCAGTTATCTCTCCACTCCAATCCAAGTTCACTAACCTTAAGAGAGGGTGTTGTTTCTTAGTTGGAGGTACCCTCTTTGAGAGAAGGGGTACTGGATGTTTTCAGCTGCCACTTGTTATGCCGAAGCTTTCCTCTTTCATCCCTTACTGAGGCACTAGTGTTTTCTCCACTGGTTCTGTTGCCCAAAACCCCAAAAAAATTGATAAATGCCAAAACCTTAATCTTCCTTGTAACTCCAGTTGGAGATAGTTTTCTTTTGTTTTACCGATCTATACCTACTGTTCCCTTGGGAACATTCTTCTTACCCCTCTTTTACCAGAGTGTAGAGTGTTGATTCCGCGTTCTTAGCACGACCACCCTTGTCCCTGTGGTTTGACCCCGATCGCTACTTCGGACCCTGTCATTGTTGCGGGGGCCTAAGAGTCGGGTTATTTAAAAGTCCGACTACTTCAAATCTGCTCCTTTTGGACGCGTGATGCACGTCATTGTACACACAACAATCACTAGGAAAAGTCCTAGAGTTTAACCTTCTAACCCGGTTGTCAACTTGTTGTGAACAACAAGTCAACTTAGTATAAATAGGTATCGATCCAAGGGATGACGGAAAAGAAAAGTCGAAATCCAAATCTGATTGCAAGTACAAGAATTAAATCCCGATTTGAGAGAGTTGTTAATACTAAGAACAAAAATAAAAGTGCTGAAATAAAGTTTAACTAATTAAGAAATAAAGATCTGGGGTCTGGAAGATTACCACCATAACCACATTCCTATTCAACTAATCAAATTCTAAACTCCAAGGATCAAATCAGGACCTTGTGTTTACATGTTCTTACAGACAAAATCACAAGGATCGGACTTCCCATGAACCCGTTGGTCCCAACGTTCATGGATCATTGCCCAACCATCCAACATGACATTATCCACGGTCATATCAGAAAGTATGTGAATTCAAACTGGCATTCAAACCCAAGGCTCAGGTGGTCGCGTCACCAAGGATTATAACAAGAATAAGATTAAAAAGACGAAAAGATGATAATCGCAATTAAGGGACTATTGTTTCATTCTTACAGAGATCCACAGTCATATCACTCCATAAGAATATATCAGATCATCCAAATAACCACACATAAACAGAGAGAAGACATTTGTTCGATGGAGGAATATAACTGATTATATTTAATAGAACTGGGCTAAGGGGCTACTCCCATGCCCCAGAGAGATTTATTTAGACATAACAAAACTAGAAGAAATGCAAACTAAAATGAGATCCAACATTATACAAGATGTGGTCTACAACTAAAAAATTGGATGAAATAGAATGAAGAATGGAATGCTTTTACAAGTGAAGAGTCTCTCCTTTTATAGGAGTGGGAGGGGGTAGGCTGCCCTTAAATTAGGGGGAAAAAGAGAGGGAGACCAATTTTTGAATTTTCTAGATCTGGTCAAATTGAAAGTTGGCTGTATTTAATTATCTTGATCATATGACTCCCTTTAATGCAGATTCTCACACTAGCGAGTTCAAACATATTTATCTCCTGTGAAAAGCACAAAATCGGTCCAAATAATAGGATTTTATTTTAGAAAATTAAATTCTCTTTCCAATGAATACGTGTACACTCAATTTGGAGTTCGAATACAAGAGTTATCTCACTTTTGGTGGAGGGTATATATGAATTTCAAGACTGCTGCAAATTGTGTAATTTTCCTACAAAACCCAACAAAATAGAATTAAAACACCAATTAAAGAGAAAAATCTAAAATAACACAATGAATTATGAAAATAAAAGAATAAATAACACAATAATGCTAAACAAATATCAAAAATATATAAATAAAAGGGATAAATATACATTTATCAAAATACCTCAGACTTGAATCTTTGTTTGTCCTCAAACAAATAAAATCACAAATTATTCCAATTGATACTAACAACATGTCGATCCTCACCTTTGTAACATCACTTTATTCCTTACCTCCTAATTTGGCCAAGCAACCCAATCTCCTAAAACCACAAAACACAAAATTCTATATTCCCTATTAAAAACAAATATCATATCTTGGTTCTAAATCAAGATTTTGTAGAAAAACATGCTTCATCTTACTTTTGCTTTGACACTATCATTTTTATAAATGTTTTTTTTTGTGAGTTTTTGCACAAGAACAAGATGAAATTAGGGTGTGTGAAAACAAAGAAGGAAGTGATGGATTTTTTTTATCCCTCCTCTATTTGACTTGGGATTTAGATTTGTGGAGTTGTGGCTACATTGGTCACAATTGTTTTCATGTGCACTTTTGGCATCTTTTGATGGTACACCCCTTTGTGGGGTATGGAATTTTTTTTATGGGAAGCATGCCACCCCGGACTTGATTTTTGTCTGGTGATGATTCTTTGCTTCTCTTTTTTTAGAGAGAAAATAAGGGGGAAACAAAAGGTGTCCTTTTGCTGATAACTTCACATATTTATTTTCTCCTCTTTTTTTTTTAAAGTGTTGTTACATTAGAAAGAACATTCATGTCAATCACATTATATAAGATTTATATCAAGTTAATCAACGTATAAAAATATAGAAAATTTGTGTTTGGTTTTGATTGATTCCATACGGCTTGCCAACTTTTCCAAGGAGTGATGCTATTTTGGGATCCTAGGTGACATGGTGGTTTCAGACATGGCAATTTGTAACAATTTTTTGCAAAAGATTTACTAAACTCAAAGGGGTACAATGATAAACATCTATTCATATTGGCCGACTAGATAAAGGTCATTTTGGAACAAAAGAAATAAAAACATGGCCGACTAGATAATGGCCATGAACCAAGCAACTATATGCAAAACAAAAAAAGGTAGAAATAATGCAAGAATAAAAAAGATAAGGGGGTGGAATAGAAACATACCACCCACCTCCACCCCAGACTTAGATTTTTGCTCGTCCTGAGAAAAATCGAAACCCGAGATGGAGGGAAGAGAAGAGCGAGGATTTTTAGGTGGCCCAGGTAGCTCAAAAAACGTCCAGCTAAAGGGGTTGTGTATGAGGGCTGAGACCTTTATCGGAGGACATTCATAATGTACCCTATTATAGGGTAATTGTAGAAGCTCACTGGGGTGCTCATATTTTCTTTCACCTTGCATTCCCTCCAATAATATCCATAGACCTTCCTTCGATAGCAAGGGAAGTGTTGAAGATGGATGTAGATTGGGGGAGGTTGGCGGGTACCCGACCAATAATGCCAGTAGAGCATGATGAACTGAGTTAGGTGGAGGATATGGTTCAGGTTTTCCACCATCATGATGACCTGCATATGGGAGAATTGATGCTAATACAAAAAATTTAAAATCATTTACAAAAGTGTTTTGTTTCTCCTTAAAATTAATTCCATCAACATTGGGTTTGGTAAGTTTCATTGTTGATATAACATATGTCTCTAATACTTTTGTACAAGGGTTCCCCAAGTATTTAGGAGGGATGATGATGTCTTTCTTGCAAACAACAGAAGGGGGTGTGTGGGCTTCTTCCAACGGTGGTATCTCCCCTTCTAGATTATCCATGTGTGGGATGGAAATGGGCTGTGATGACTTGGGAAGAATCATAAAGGGGATTAGATGCTAAATATCTAAAATAGACTCAAAAGAAGGGTATTGGTCTATGGTATCATTCAGATTTATGTTGAGGATGGGAGGAGTTGTTGGATCTTCAGAACGACTCTCCTTCTTTGACAATTCATATTCAAGTAATAGAGTCTCTAAGGAAAGATAGGGATACCAACATCCTCATCACACACAAAATATGGCTCCATGGTTTGTTCTATTTCTTCAGGATCCGACATATATGACACAAAATAAGGATCATCATTGTCGTCATCAGGAAGAACCATCTTAGGTTGCTCAAGCTCTATAGGGGGAGTTTGTGATTGATCCTCTTGTAAGGTAGCTAACATGGCTTGACTGGATTCAAGTTTTTCTTGTCCTTCTGCTACCATATTTTCTAGGGCCTTAAGTCTCTCTTCTAGTTCAAGATTAATTTGCATTTCACCATAGGATTTAAACACCCCAATATTTTGGTCATCCTCGCCACACTCCCCATAGTGTCATTGTCCATAGTACTCCTCATATTGTTTTGGGTGGCATTGCTCCTCATAATAATCTCCAGAATATGGTGGATTGTAATTTCCATTGTGTCCATCTTGGTAGAAAGATTCAATATTATAAGGTGTCACCAAATCATGAGGAAACATATTTGAACAATCTATATTTTGGGTTTGGGCTTCTAACAAGGTGATTAAGAAGGCTTGGATGGCTTTTAGTTTTGTTTCTCCTTCTACTGCTATCTTCTCTAGGGCCCTAAGTCTCTCTTCTTGTTGAAGATAACATTGGGTTTCATAAACATGCTCATAACCCCCAAGGTTTTGTTCGTTACACCCCACAAAATTTTGTTGATCATATTCCCCATTATAATATGGATAGCAAGGTTTCCCATAATGGTTCTAAATAAATGTGGATTGACATTGTACCCACCAGGATGAAAGGGCTCACAATTAGAAGGGGTGCTATCATAACCATGGGGTAGATTTGGGCAGGCACGAGATGCATGGTGGTAAAGACCATAGTAATAACATTGTGGGGGATATTGGGATGCCCATTCCATTTAAAATAAATAAATTTCCAGAAAGATATGTCAATCAACGAACGAGAGAAGAAAGATTACAAGATAAGAGGTTAGTCAAACATTACAAAGAGAACTAAAAATTATAAATCTAAGAAATTATGAAATAAACTAAAATTACTAAAAAAAGTAACTAGAAAGCAGTACTGCTGGAATGGAAACTCAGCAGAAAGAGGAGATACACTTCCAGAATTATGCTCGGAAGGCAAAAAGAAATTATAAAAATCTAAAAGAAATTATAAAAAAGACTAAAGTTACGGAAGTTAGATAATATGAACAAGGATTATACAAGATATACAGGCAACCAGATCTGAAAAACAAATGTGTCGTCCCCGGCAATGGTGCCAAATTGATGCACGACGTTGTACACGCAACAATCTCTAGGAAAAGTCCTAGAGTTTAACCTTCTAACCCGGTTGTCAACTTGTTGTGAACAACAAGTCAACTTAGTATAGATAGGTTTCGATCCAATGGACGGCGGAAAAGAAAAGTCGAAATTCAAATCTGATTGCAAGTACAATAATTAAATCCCGATTTGAGAGAGTTGTTAATACTAAGAACAAAAATAAAAGTGCTAAAATAAAATTTAACTAATCAAGAAATAAAGATCTGGGGTTCGGAAGATCACCACCAAAACCACGTTCCTATTCAACTAATAAAATTCTAAACTGCAAGGATCAAATCAGGACTTTGTGTTTACATGTCCTTACAGACAAAATCACAAGGGTCAGACTTTCCATGAACCCATTGGTCCTGACGTTCACGGATCATTGCCCAACCGTCCAACATGTCGTTATCCACGGTCATATCAAAAAACATGTGAATTCAAACTAGCATTCAAACTCAAGGCTCAGGTGGTCGCTTCACCAAGGATTATAATAAGAATAAGATTAAAAAGATGAAAAGATGATAATCACAATTAAGGGACTATTGTTTCGTTCTTACAGAGATCCACGGTCGTATCACTCAATAAGAATATATCAGATCATCTAAATAACCACACATAAACAGAGAGAAGACATTTGATCGTTGGAGGAATTAACTGATTATATTCAATAGAACCGGGCTAAGGGGATAATCCCATGCCCCAGAGAGATTTATTCAGACATAACAAAATTAGAAGAAATGCAAACTAAAATGAGATCCAACATTATATAAGATGTGGTCTACAACTAAAAATTGGATGAAATAGAATGAAGAATGAAATACTTTTACAAGTGAAGAGTCCCTCCTTTTATAGGAGGGGGAGGGGGTAGGCTTCCCTCAAAAGAGGGGGAAAAAAGAGAGGGAGACCAATTTTTTAATTTTCTATATCTGGTCAAATCGAAAGTTGGTTGTCTTTAATTATCTTGACCATGTTATTCCCTTTAATACAGATTCTCACAGCATCGAGTTCAAACATATTTATCTCCCGTGAAAAGCACAAAATCGGTCCAAATAATAGGATTTTATTTTAGAAAATTAAATTCCCTTTCCAATGAATACTTGTACACTCAATTTGGAGTTCGAATGCAAGAGTCATGTCACTTTTGGTGGAGGGTATATATGAATTTTAGGACTGCTGCAAATTGTGTAATTTTCCTCCAAAACCCAACAAAATAGAATTAAAACTCCAAATAAAGAGAACACAATTAATTATGAAACTAAGAGAATAAATAACACAATAATCCTAAACAAATATCAAAAATATTGGCGCCATTGCCGGGGACAAGGCAAAACGGTACTGTTAACGAACTTGAATCCACTAACTACACTCCCGTGCCTCAAGCTTAGTAATAAGATTGACAACACATTTTCTTTTAGTCTTCTAACCTGAATGTGTATAGAATAATTCATTTCATTAACACAAGTTTTCTAACTTGATTATACGTTCTATTCAGGTACTCAGGGAAGAAGCACTCTGCTCGGTTGAGCGTCGTTCATCATGCCACCTCGTGTGGAACCACCTCTTTCCGAGGATGAGCGAAACGCTAGAGTTGGACCACACTCACCTCCGCGTGGGAACAATGACTGTTATAATAACGATCATTTACATGAAGAACCTGAATTAGAACAATTCGGGGATGATCATCATCATGAGAGACGTCGTCATCGTCGAAGGCACAAAAGGAGTCATCATAATCAAGAGTTGAATCATAGGAACAACAACAGTGAAGATTCTGACGAAGAAGAAAAGACTCTCATGGAGTTGGCTGCCACGAAGGCCAACAACTCCAGATGCCCAATTGTGATCCCAAAGTTTGAGATTGTAAACTTCGAGTTGAAGCCAGCCGTGATCTCCATGATTCAAAATAAAATCTTTAGGGGAAGTTCCAAGAATGACAACCCCTACCATCACCTTGATGCTTTCAAAAATATTTGTGATACCATCAAAATGAGGGGAAGCCACAAGAAGTGATCTACTACAAGGGTTTCATCTTCTCCTTGGAGGACAAGTCACTATCATGGTACCTTGGACTGCCACATCAATCTCTGAGCGGATGGAATTCTTTAGTGGATGCATTCGTAAACAAGTTCTACCCTATAAAGATGACCCTTAGGAACAGGAAGAAGATCACATCTTTCACCCAGAAGCCAGGAGAAAACCTACATGAAGCCTAGGAAATATATCAAGAGTATCAGAGAGACTGCCCTCAGCACAGCTACAAGAAAGGTTTCCTGATAACAACATTCTACAATGGTCTGACCCCTAAAGAAAGAGTATCGCTAAATGCAGCTGCAGGAAGCGACTTTCTTGGGAATAAGCCCAATAGATCTAAAAAGATCATAGAAAACATGGCATAACTACAAGCCGGTACTGACTATGATAAGACTGATAGAGGATATGCTAAGAAAGCCGCTAATGAAGGACCGTCGGTCGAATCCAAGGGTCTTGAAGCAATCACCACTCAAATCCAAAAGATAGCCACTGATGTCAGATAGTTAAAAGAATCAAGAGGGAAAGGAAAGAAACAGATTGAGAAGATGATGAAGTGTGTCACCTATGGAGAAGGTGGACACGACATAGATAACTGCATTTACACCCGGCCCGACGAGTCAAGTGAAAGCGAATCTGATGAAGAGGAAGTTGAGAACGTTTCTTTTGTCAACTTCAAAAGACCAGACCACCATGGTTTTAGCTATGGCAACAAGGATGCGGCGGAAAACTGACATCAGTTAAATAATCCACCCAAGCAACCGCAAGGTTTCGATAAAAGAGGCGGACAAGGTCAGTACACCAGAACCACCAGTTTCCAATCAAACAAGGAAAACTTTCAAGGGCAAGGGAAGTACTAAAATCGCCAAGTTGCTAACCCTAGCCAAGGCCAGGAACAAGATAAGGAGCAAAGTCAGGAAAAGAACTCGAGTCAACCGGACTTGGTGGGCCAACTATTTGAATTTGTCAAGAGACAAGATACTATAAACAATCAGTTGGCGCAAAGCGCACTATCCAACTCAGGCGTTCTGAATACCATGCAGGTTCAAATGGCAGATATGCAAACACATCAATGCCAGATAGACCAACAGCTAGCTCAAATGGCTGAGTTAATGAAGAATCCTTCGGGTAAGATACCATCAAGCATTGAGTCTGCTAAAATGGTGGTACTCAGGTCAAGGAAGAAAGTAGAATTCTCTGAATCGGCCAGACCTAATGAACCTGAACCAAGGGTTGCGACAGAGTACCCAACTGAAGGAGAGAACTAATGAGCTCATGTCAAGGAGCCAGAATCAGAACATGTGGAGGACATGATCGGTAAAAGAAGTCCTTACTCTCCAAAGCTGCCTTTCCCATACAAACTCATAAAGGCACATCTTAAAAAGCGATACGAAAGGTTTATGGAGTCGGTGAAAAAGCTTCACCTTGAAGTGCCATTTTAGGATGCTTTGGAGGAAATGCCGACCTACGCCAAGTTTTTCAAGGATTTGATCACCAAGAAAAGAAGAGGAGGAAGGATTGAGATGGTACACCTAGCCAGTATGTCATCTGCCTTTGTGAAGGAGGATTTACCTACCAAGAAGAAGGATGTAGGAGCCTTTACTATTCCTTTTGTTGTTGGAGATAATATCAAAAGAAAAGGTCTCGCCGACCTGGGGGATAACATCAGTTTAATGCCCTTAAGCCTTGCACAACGATTGGATTTAACTGATATGGTGAGGACCAACATGAGGATCGAGTTGGCAGACCATACCTTCAAAAGACCTGTGGGAGTCATTGAGGATGTTCCGATTCGTGTAGGAAGATTCTTCATTCCTTGTGACATTGTTGTCATTGACACTGTTGAAGACCCTTACTGCCCTATCATCTTTGGGCGCCCCTACTTGGCTACATGAAGAGCGCTGATTGATGTTGCTGAATGAATCATCACTCTGAGGGTCAGAAATGATCACATAGATTTCAAGGTAAAAGACGCTATGAAAGGACCATCCCTACTAGAATCTACCTACTTCATGGATAGCTACAACCAATTTTGTGAAGAAGTAGAAGAAGATATCGCAATGGTAGACCCTTTTATGAGGGTGTTGAACAATCATGACTCTGACTCCGAAGATCCTGAGGTTTTCGAGATCCTCAGTTACCTAAATAAATTTCATGAAGATCTAAGCAATGAGGAGGAGGTTATAGATATAGTCAAGTTTGCTTCTCTGGAAGCGACACCAGAAGAAGAAAAGGCACCTAAGACCAAGCCAGAGCTGAAACAGCTGCTGAAAGGTTTAAGGTATGAGTTTCTAGATCAAGAAAGGAGGAACCTAGTCATAGTTAATGCCAGTCTGACGAAAGAACAATTGGAAAGGCTTCTCGAGGAATTGAGGCTCCATAAGCAGTCTATAGGCTATTCGGTAGAGGATATCAAGGGACTTAGCCCTGCGCTATGCATGCACCGCATAAATTTGGAAGAATATGCTAAACCCCTAGCCCAACCCCAGAGAAAGTTGAATCAGATGTTAAAAGAGGTTGTGAAGAAGGAAGTGATCAAGCTGAGGGATGTAGGAATTATCTACCCAATCAACGATAGCAACTGGGTAAGTCCCATCCATGTGGTACAAAAGAAAGGAGGCATGACAGTTGTGAAAGGTGACAAAGGAGATGAAGTAGCGGTCCAAACTGTCACCGGATGGAGAATGCATAGATTATTGAAAGCTGAACCAAGCCATGAAAAAAGATCATTACCCACATCCCTTCATCGACCAAGTTCTATAGAGATTAGTGCATCATGATTATTTCTGCTTTTTAGATGGTTATTTTGAGTTTTATCAAGTCCCTATTTACCAGACGACTAGGAAAAAACCACTTTTACTTGTCTCTATGTACTTATGCTTTCCGAAGAATGCTGTTTGGGTTGTGCAATTCTACAAAAATATTCCAACGTTGCATGATCTTGATGTTTTCTGATTTTCTGGAAGACATCGTAGAAGTTTTCATAGATGATTTTTTTGTCAATGGGAAGGACTTTGATGTCTGTCTGAAAAACCTATCTTTGGTCCTGCAACGCTGTGAAGAAAATAATTTGGTCCTCAATAGGGAGAAGTGCCACTTAATGGTACAAGAAGGCATAGTGCTAGGTCATAAAGTTTCAAGGAGAGGTATCGAGGTAGATGTGAGCAAGGTTGAAGCTATATCAAGACTATCTCCACCTATGTCTGTAACTGGAATGTGAAGTTTTCTTGGGCACCTGGTTATTATCAAAGATTCATAAAAGACTTCTCGAAGATCTCAAAATCTTTGTCAAATCTTCTAGTTAAGGATGTTGAATTCAATTTCACTAACGATTGCCTAAATGCTTTTAAGGCTTTGAAAGATGCACTTGTTTCTCCACCTATCCTTCAAGCTCCGGATTGGGAGCTACCTTTCAAGCTAATGTGTGATGCCAGTGACTATTCCGTAGGGGCAGTCCTGGGTCAGAAAAAGAACAAAAGGTACCATGCCATTTGCTATGCCAACCGTACTCTTGACGAAGCACTGGTAAATTACACGACGACAGAGAAGGAGATGCTTGCGATTGTTTTTGCCTTCGACAAGTTCAGATCTTATCTGATTGGGACTAGGTAAAGGTCTACATTGACCATGGGGCGATATAATACCTTATGCAGAAAAAGGATGCTAAGCCCCGACTGCTAAGGTGGGATTTACTACTCCAAGAGTTCGATCACGAGATCACTGATAAGAAAGGTGCGGAAAACATAGTTTCCGACCACTTGTCAGGGATTAAAGTTGAAGATAAGAAGGAGCCACCTATCAATGATAACTATGTAGATGAGGCCTTGCTAATGGTAGAAGCCAGAGATCAGAGTTTGCTATGGTTTATAGATATTTGTAATTACCTTGCTTGTGGGAGGTTACCTCTGGAAATAACATACAATCAAAAGAAGAAACTCTTTTCAGATGTAAAGAATTACTATTGGGATGATCGCCTTCTCTTTAAAAGATGCGTGGATAATCTGTATAGAAGGTGTATTCCTGAGGAAGAAGTGCCAAACATTCTGAGGAAGTGTCATGTCTCACCCTATGGAGGACATCTGGGGAGTGAAAGGACTACCGCTAAGGTGCTGCAATCAGGATTTTACTAGCCTTCGTTGTTCAAGGATGCTGCAGATTATGTAAAAGTTTGTAAAGAATGCCAATCAATAGGAAATATTGGAAGAAGGAATGAGATGCCTATTGCTAACTGGGTCGAAGTTGAGATTTTTGACATCTAGGGAATAGACTACATGGGTCCCTTTCCCCCATCAAAAGGATATCAATACATTTTAGTCACGGTGGACTACATGTCTAAATGAGTAGAAGTTGTTGCCACCCAAACTTGCGACTCCAAATCTGTGATCAAGTTGTTTGAGAAAACTATCGTTCCTCGATTTGGAGTACCTCGTACTGTGATAAGTGATGGAAGATCACATTTTGGGGAGAAATAGTTTGAAGCACTTCTGCAGAAGTATGGGGTCAAACACAAGGTTGCTACACCCTATCACCCTCAAACTTTTGGGTAGGTTGAGGTTTCAAAAAGACAAATTAAGCAGATTTTAGAAAAGACTGTCAGCCGCACGCGAAAAGACTGGTCAATGAAGCTCGACGACGCTCTTTGGGCCTACAGAAGTGCATATAAGGCACCCATTGACACTACCCCTTACAAATTAATTTATGGGAAATCCTATCATCTAGCCTTAGAGCTTTAACACAAGGCTATTTGGGCGATTAAGTTCCTAAATATGGACCTGGAGAAGGCATGGGAAAAGAGATATCTACAGCTACATGAACTTGAAGAGTTGAGGATACATGCATACGAGAATGCAAGGATTTACAAGAAGAGGACCAAGGTGTCACTACTACAAAAACAACATTCAGTGTCATTTTTCTGAGCGTCGGTTATTTAATAAAACCGACGCCTATAATATTCAACGTCGGATATTTAGGAACATCAACGTCTATATTCAATGACCATCCAGACACGGGTACCGCTTTGTATTCAGCGTCGGCTGGGTAAAATAAACCGACGCCTAAAATCGCCCGCAAAATCCAATTTTCGAGCGAAATTTTTTTGCCCCAAAGTTTCACATACATCGTCGGTTTGTTAACTACTAACTGACGCCGATATAAGATGGAAATTTAGGTGAAAAGTTCCAATTTAGGCGTCGGTTATCCTTTGATAACCAACGCTGATAATGGTTCCCACCAAATAATTTAGGGCAAAGATTGTCTAATTGGACGTCGGTTTTTTAATATCAACTGATGCTTAAAGGTAAAGGGCGTCGGTTTTCCAGATAACGACGCTGTTAACAAACTTAATAGACCCATATCACCCGACTCTTCCCCTTCCTTCTTGTTTCATCACGATAGTTTGTTGTGATCGTCGCTCGCCTAAAATTTCCTGATGACCCCCACTGCTGCTCGCCGCCGCTGCTGTTGGTGCGACTCTCTCGCCGCCACCGCTGCCATGTCCTCTTTCTCCTGCTGCCACCGCTGCTTGCCACCAATTCTGCTCTCCGGTCTTCTCTGCTCTTCTCCTGGTGCCACTACTGCTCACCGCCACTACTGCTGCCGGTCGCCGCCGCCCTTCTCCACACTAGCTCCAGGTAGCCCTAGCCTCTTTGCTTCCTTCTCTGTAGATTTCCATCTCCGTAGCTCCTTACCAACAGCAAGCACGGCCGTTGCTGTGTTGGCTTACTACAGTCGTGTTGTCTAGCACGGCCATGGTAGGGCAACACATCCATGGTCGTGCTTGCTGTTGGTGAGGGCAAGCATGGCCGTGGCTGTGTTGGCCTACCACGGCAGTGCTGGACATCACGGTCGTGGTAGGCCAACACAACCACGACCGTGCTTGCTGTTGGTAAGGATATTAATAAATCTTTATGTAATGCTTTATGTAAATCCTAGGATACGAACAAATCTTTTGCTTGCATATATTTGTGTTTCTAATCCTAATGTTTGACCTAATTCAGTAAATTTCGATGCATGTTGAAATAAGATTTAAACTTTTCCATTCTAGCATCCTAATTTGATTTGATTAAACCCTAACATTGATGACCTAGAAACCCGTCCAAGATTTACTCATTAGGATTAAATCTTAGATAGTCCCCAGTTTGGAATTATTCTTGAACACCTAATCTCACTTAGGATGTAAAGTGTATAATGTGTATTGGGTTTTCGAGAAAATTTCGGTACCATTTCCCCGTTTGTTCTCTAAGTACATATGTACTTAGAGAACAACAGGGAAATGCTGCCGAAATTTTCTTGAAAACCCAATACACATTATACACTTACTAGTGAGATTAGGTGTTCAAGGATGGGATAGGTGGTACACATTTATTATATATCATAATGACATCACATGTGTTTATGCCCTGAATTTCACTACTATAGAACATGTCTTTGGCGTCGGTTGTTTATGCCCTTTTGTATATAATGTATTTGTTGGCCTAGAAACTCATCCAAGAATTACTCATTAGGAGTAAATCTTGGATATTCCTCGGTTTGGGACTGTTCTTGAACACCTAATCTCACTTAGGATGTAAGTGTATAATGTGTATTGCGTTTTCGAGAAAATTTCGATAGCATTTCCCCGTTTGTTCTCTAAGTACATATGTACTTAGAGAATAGTGGGGAAATGCGGCCGAAATTTTCTTGAAAACCCAATACACATTATAAACTTACTAGTGAGATTAGGTTTTCAAGGATGGGATAGGTGGTATACATGTATTATATATCAGAATGACATTTAATATATATCAGAATGACATCACAATTATTATAATTGATAAAAGATCACAATTTTAGAGGCATGCATGTTTATATTTTTTTATTGAAGCTAAATTTTTGCTTTTTTAATATCAATATCATTTTCATATTTGATGTTTCATTATCTTCTAGTTAATACAAATGCTAAATGTTTGCCTTTTTAATGACATTTTCAGATGGCTGACCATGATGAGCATGATGTCCATGATGAGCATGAAGTCCATGATGAGCATGCTATCCATGATGAGCATGGAGAGGATACCAATGTAAGTTCTAAAAACATATCCTGTATTTCTATAAAATTCATTATCTTCTAGTTATGGCATATATCCCACATTTCTATATTGGGCTAATTCAGTGTGTTTATTTTTGTCAAATTTTAGGATGATGATGCACATGTACCCACTGAAGCACTGGAGGAACTTGATGCGCATCACCAAACACTTAACAAGAAAAGGGGCATCACTCTGTTAAAGAAGTTAATAGCGCTAAGTGGTACTGGATCCAGATTGGTTGTGGAGTTTGATAAAGGAGGAAATGCAATTGGAGTGAACCATAATAATTTTGTAAACTATCTTGGGGTTGTCACTCGAAGCCATTGTGGTGTTAAGTATGATAATTGGCATAAAGTTCCTCAGGCAAAGAAAGACTTGATATGGAAGGATTTATGCGTGAGTTGTTATTATTTGCAATTCTATTTTGTAGATTACAAATTCTTTTATTTGCAATTATATTTTGTAGATTACAAATTCTATTATTTGCAATTCTATTTTGTAGATTACAAATTCTTTTATTTGCAATTATATTTTGTAGATTACAAATTCTATTATTTGCAATTCTATTTTTGGATACTAGTTAATAACAATTCTATTTTACAGAATCTGTTTGCATTGGATGAGAAGTTGCATCGTAAAAGTGTGATGTAATGCGCTGGAAAGATGCTAAGGAACTATAGGACAAATCTCAACAGAGAATACATAAAAGATGGTGATAAGAAGAAGAAGTCAACCCTTGAACAGTGGAACTTCTTGGACAAAGAAGATTGGGATACGTTTGTTGCTTCAAGAAAATATAAAGAATTCAAGGTATTAGGCGTCACTCCTAATTTAATTAATATACTTTGTATTCACCTATTCAAGATTAACATTTAGTGCTACTAACCAAATCATTAATGTGCATACTAATTAGGCCCTCAGTGAGGCACAAAAAGCAAGGCGTGTACTGAATGTGCATGATCATACTATGGGTCTAAAGGGCTATGCAAGCGTTCTCCAAAGACTACAGGAGGAGTCTGCTGCTACTCAGAAGTTCTCTACTGCATGTGCCACACCCATGCCTCGCCATGATGTATGGATAGCTGGGAGGCAAAACAAGAAGGGTGAAATAAAGAAGTCCGTAACTGCTAAGGCGGTGGCTAAAATGGTAAAATACAACTCTTAGAACAATCGTCTGAATATTGATTATTTGTGGTGTTAACTTACCAATTTCTGTTGATGGTGATTAGCGGGAGCTGCATGAGTAGAGGAAACAAGGCACATTCATCCCTCAGGGCACAAGGGATGAATTGACAGTTTCTCTGGGTAACCCAGAGTATCCTGGACGTGTTAGGGGTGCAGGTAGTGGTGTGGGCATCAAAGCATTCGTTGGGCCATCCCAGTGCAAAACCAGAGCGGGACTTTCACAAGAAGAGGTAACCTATTCTTTTTTTAGAATGTTACTACAAAAGGGAATTCAATAATAAGAAGCTAATGTTTCTTTTATCCATGTATAGGAGAATAAGAGAGTCGAGGATATAGTTGCTAAGAAGGTCAATGATATAGTTGCTGAGAAAGTCAAAGAAGAAATGGTGCGGTGGCAGGCATCTCAGGCTTCCAATCTGCCTATGGCGACCCACTCTTCTCCTGATGCACAGACTGAGAGTAATCTAGTAGACCCATCGCCTACATCTTCTGTAAGTATTGTTTATGACATTGTAGCTAGTCTTTTCAAGATGATGTGTTTTCAAGATGATATGTATATATGTATAATATTCTTTACATAAATTTGTAGGCGTTGAAGCCATGCCGCTTAAGAATACAAGACTATGTTGTTGTAGAGGCGCAGGCTTACTCGTCCCTTCCTGGGCCAACGTTTCACAGGACTCCAATGCCATAGGGCTATGTTCGTGTGAGCCCGATACGTGTATTACCTGATTGGAGGGATGCTACATTGCCATATGCCCACCCGGATATTGATACACTTGTTGAGGCAGAAGGCGGGGTGATATTGTGGCCCAAAGCAGATGTCGTCTACACTACTGAAATTGTAAGATAAATTTACATTACTTTAGATTGTTAATGTGTATATATGAGGTCAATTGATCTGAAATTATATATACAAGTTAAAAAGAAGATACCTGGAGCACCTAGGCCTCCACCTCCACTTCCTACATTACCAACTTGGGTTCCAACTGACCTAAAATACCCGTTAGGTCCTGCTTGTAGGGGAATGGCATGTTGGCTACAGGCACATAATATACATTGCCCTATAATTGTTTCTTTAGAAGTGAATTATGCAGGTCAATCATACGAAAGCTATTTATTTACACAAGATATTATTGAGCTGTTTATATATGATTGGCTGAATACATCAATGATAGAGACATGGATAAGGTGAGATCTTGTTTATACATCCATATACCATGTGTAAGATCCGGTGATCTAGTTTCTTATATATTAATGCATACATAATACATGTTTTGTAGCTACTTAGTCGAAAATCAATGCAAACAATTTGCATTTGATCATGTGGGATTTTTGATTCCATCATTTATTGTATGGTAGCTAAAGACTCTGATAGTGTTCAAAAATATTGTATAGATGCTTTTACAATTTTCGGTCAGCAAAAGAAGACGATAATAATAGCTCCATTCAATGTCAAGTAAGTTTACTTTACTTATAATTTGGACTTAAGAAAATTACATTTTTATTGTGGATTTTGAGTTATTAATTTTTATCTTTTTTACCTCTAGCGGTAGGCATTGGAAGTTACTAGTTATTCTCCCTAGGACGTTCACTGTTTATTATCTAGATCCTGCGGGGAGTATATTGAATACTAAAATTGGACATGTAATGAGATTGCCATTATTCTGGAGAGAAATATTTCATTTTTATATCTGTTAACATCTGTTATTATATTACTATTTAATTATGCAATTTACTGTGTTACATTAACATGTAGGGGTTTAGATGCATTCAAAAATGCTAGAGGAAAGGTCCCAAGGAAAAAGAACCAGCCAATAATTTGGGAGAACATAAAAGTAAGTTCCCGACTCTAATGTATATATTATTTATGTGAACTGTGCTTAGTTGTATTTTTTTATATTTTGTATGTTTCAATTTATAGTGCGCTAGACAAGACAACTTTGCTTTTTGACTATGACTATCGTGAAAAGGCACAGAGTGAAAAGGTACTATGAAAATGAAGCATTGGTAAGAAGGTCAGAGATAAATTTGTAGGATGCCAAAACAACTGAAGGCACGAAGTAAAGGATCTAAAGTTGTCGAGCTAACGACGCTAACTACAGTGCTCCTCGGGAGGAAACCCAAGTTTTTTTTACCTTTCTTAGAATAGGACGTTATTTCCTTTCCTACAAAAATATTATGAACATTATGGTTGTAATAAGGCCCGAGTCAGTGCATGTGCCTCATGCTCAGACTCCCTCATTTTATGGGCCACCACTTGGTTTTATTAAGAATTGATGAGTAATACTATCTGAGGCTGGGAGTCCCACTTTAGGCCAATGATGTTTTACCCATCAGTCACTTTTCCTTTTCTTTAGTTTTAGTTTTTCATCTTTTATCTTATTCTTTTTCTTCTTCTTCTTTGAAGCTTTGTATCGGGCCGAGATGACTTGACCAATACTAATTTCTCTAGCTGACATCGAGAAAGATCCCGGGCGCGTCGTCACGCGACATGCCCATATCGAGCTATTGTATTGGGCCTCACACCTTAGCGGTGCGCTATGTCGGGCGACACGTCGAGCATCTGTATCGAGTGGCATGAGTAAATGACCCATGATTAGAGAGATGGGACTGATTTTACTGCTCGTCTCGGGAATGATTTGTCTCCTCGGGCAACATGTGCCCCTGTTTTACTCATTTTACCCCCGCCCTCGATCGCTATATATAGTAATTGTGGTTAACCGTATCGGGCACTGGCATTTACTTTCTCACCTACTCCCGTATCGTGCAGTAAATCTCGCTTTGCTCTCATATCGGCCAACCTAGCTTCTGCTCCCGTATCACACAGTAAATCTCGCTTTGCTCTCGTATCGGCCAACCTAGCTTCTACTCCCGTGTCGCGCAGGCCACCTTCAGAAGATAAAGGTATAATGCAATACACGTATCGCTTCACTTACCCGACACACTCCTGTGTCGTGCATCTTGTACCAGGCACAACGCCAGAGTTCTTTTTGTGTGTCGCTCGACACACACTATTGACTACCCCACTTTTTTACCGTGTCACGCGACACACTCCTATCGCGCGCCCGCTCGATACCCTATATTGGGCAATGCCCATGTCGCCCAGTTTTGTTCATAATAAGATTTTAGATTGTATCATCTCACATCTTTCTAGAGCAACCGTATCGAGTAGTATAGTTGTTTGTGGTGACGCCCGATGTTGCAAGATAGACTTGTGGCGATATCGGTCCAAACTTAGTACCACCCGACACAGGAATATCGGGCAAGTATCGTATCGTCCAGTTTTGTCGCCCAATACGGTTGTGTTGGGGAGCTCTAATATCGGGCATCTATCGTGCAAACAACTTTGCTTTTTGACTGTATCGGGCAATCATGATTTTATCACCAATATCAACTTAAGACTATCAGGACTTCTTAAGTTTTCAATATATCACCGATCCAATATCATATGACACGCCCCACCGCATGATATCGGGCAAGGTGAATCATTCAAATGTTTACTAAACTTTTGTTTTATGATAACAGAAATGGCCCGCACCAAACAAACCGTCATCCAAGTAGATGAACATGGCTGGAGGATCAACACTAAGGCCGCAACAGAAGCTACCACAGTCAGGTAGAAACGCCCGAACCCCGAAGCAGTTGGGCCATCCACGGTTTAGAAGAGGCCGAGGACAGAAGCAATAGCAGCCCTTTCAACTACAGTAGAACCTCTGGCTCACTCTCCAGGACGGTTCATGCCCAGGGATAAAGAGCATTAGCAGAGATACAGAGTTGGCGGTAAAGATCTATCAGCAAACCAGATTCACCCACCAGCCATCTTTCCACCACCTCGGTATCTTCAACAGGTTGGACAATGTCTTGGGAGCTATAGGGCTAAAGACGATATGCTTCAGCCTATCCAGATCATATACTAAGCTCACAAAGGAGTTCATTTCCTCTCTCCGGCGAGTCCAGAACAGGCTGGAGGAAGTGGAGAGTTCTGGAAGAGCAGACCGGCTGCAAGGCCGGGTATACAACGTTGAGCACAAGATCTCAGAAAAGCTGCTCAACAAGATATTCTCCTCCTCAAAAGTCGAGATGGAGATGTTGAACAATAGCGCCAGGCTTGGCGAGGGAGATGGCTTCAACCCGGTCAGCGTCTGGAAG
Organism: Alisma plantago-aquatica; assembly: GCA_963693085.1. Classification (NCBI taxonomy): domain Eukaryota; kingdom Viridiplantae; phylum Streptophyta; class Magnoliopsida; order Alismatales; family Alismataceae; genus Alisma; species Alisma plantago-aquatica. The sequence continues at coordinate 45,096,732 of OY856411.1, forward strand.
AAATTGACCGGCGGATCAAACTATAAGACAGGAAGCAAAGTGGCAGCCATCCACTCCTATTTTTGGAGAATCGTCCACAAGATAGTGGCTTGCATCCTCTTCAGCAAGTACGAGACGAGCAACATGTACACCGAAGAACTCCATCTCATGTGGTACATGATGGAGGGCAAGGTGGTCAACTTGGGGTGCTTCTTGCTGAACAAACTATACCCCATAAAGGATGCCACCAATGAGTACTGCATGGGTGGCATCGTCAATCTGATTGCGGCAGGGTTGGGGTATCCAAAGGAGCCACACAACCTGTCATGAACTAGAGGTGATGACATGATCGATATTAAATTCTTTCCACGAGCAAATATTATCAATAAGGAGGGCATGCACTACTTCTACAAGTTTGCAAGAACTTCAATGCTTCTACCCCTCCCGTTCTGTATCAACTATGATGTAGAAAAGCTGGTCTTCACCGAAGCAGAAGTTGAAGCGTTAGAGGTTGAAGCCGCTTACGCTGCCATGACCAGAATACAGGAAAGGGTGGCTGCAATGGAAGGGTTGATCCCTCTAGACACCTGGCAGGACAAATCTTCCATAGTCTCTGCCGAGCCACCCACCGCTCCAGAGCAACCGACGACAACCATTGATAGAGATGTCATCGATTCTCCCATATCAGCCGCGGCCTCCGCAACAACATCTGCTGCAGCTGAAGAAGTGTCGGTGATCGTGGTGGTCACTGAGGCAATCGGGACTGAGACAACAATGATAGCCCTGAGGGAAGCTGCTACGGAAGAGATAGCCGCAACCCCCGAGACTTCTGTTGCACCTTCAGTGGTGGAAGAAGTGGTGCAACCGGATGCCAGCAATGGGGCATTTGCTGAGATCCTTGAGATGGAGCTCAGGTCTGCGAATCCCACGCCGACACAGCCACTGGTGTCTCTAGTGGTAGCTGCGGAGGAGGTCATAGACAATAGAGAGGTGGAGAAACATCCACCCACTCTGTGCCCTTCTCCACCACCACAAACAAGCGAGGCAAAGACAGCCGCGAAGGTGCTGACGCCACGCCCAGAAGCAACAACCTCGCAAACAATCCAAATTGATACCACCCCGAGTGAGGTCATACACTTGATTGGTCGATCTTCACGTGCGAGGAGCGTCGCAAGGACGAGAGGGAGATCTGATGCAACCCCTCCGTCACTGGGACAGATGTTGGGTCATCAATTCGATCACTTGCGGGAGGTAACAGGAAGCCACACAACTACTTTTACTTCACTTACTTATAAGTTTTCTATTTTCTAGTAGAGTCTAAATAGCCAGGAGTGGCAACTGCTGACTCTAGTTTGCCTTCCCGGCCAACTAGAGGCACTCAACACAACACTGCAGCAGGCCCTCCAATGCCTTGACACGATCGACGAGAGGCTGAACAGGAGGGATGAACATCCACACTCGAGGTAGCCGAGGAGATCTCCATCACCTCCTGGCTCAGGATCCCCACCTTCCTCATCTACATCCTCACCCAGGACATCATCTACTTCCTCCTCCAGCGGGCCATCCACAACGCCTGAGGAAGGGACGACGCACAAGTCAGCTGACAGAGCTTCAGCAGTACAAGCGAGCTCCCATGGCTTAGAAGAAGGTGCTCCCTCAGTCCCCCTGGACGAAGCTGAGGACAACAACAAATCAATCAGCATCGGGGAGGACTCTTCTGACAAGTCAGAGGGAGGGGGGGACATCTACGGCGCTAACGAAAGGCACCCCCCAGAGGAAGAAGCTCGACGGCAGACATGTTTTCTACACCGTCAGAGATACCTTCCTTCGAGATGCCCGACTTCGACAGAAGTGCCATCGGATACCTGACGATCAGGAACTAGAAACTACTGAACAAGGTCCTGAGGTTGCAGGCTGATGAAGAAGACATCGTCTAGAGCGACGACTACTTCTCCGTACGACGGGGAGTGCTTAGAAGCATGTTCCGCTTGCAAGTTGTTGTTGGAAAAAGGTTTTTCATGGTCCTGGAGGGTGCAATAATTGAGAATATCAGCACTAGCACAGGTCGGCAGACAATATACAATGCCACCCCGACCATGGCAAGAAGGTTGATGATGGGAGAATCTGACTCCGTTGCGGTGGCCAACATGCTGCAACATATTGAAGAACACAACACAAACCTCATGTTGGCCCCGTACAAGCACCGCAACAACTGGTTCCTGTATGTAACAAACCTCTGGAACCATGATGTCCAGCTCTTCAGCTGTTGCAACGAGGATGTCCCACACTCAGGACATATCTTCGATGACCCAGAGGATAAGTGTCTCATGCTTCTCCCGCTACGTCTTCTCCGAGTTATCAAGCAAGGAGTTCAACGTCATAATGGCATTTGGAACTTCTTCACTATCAGAGACTTTCCCGTCCAAGCAAAATCAGGAAGTAGGAATAGTGCACTTGTCATCTTGCGCACAATGGAGCTACTCAACATCTTTGGAAACATAAGGCATCTCTAGGGCTAAGACTTATTCCATCTCAAGAGCACCTACTCTTTGCTGCTGATAAAAGACAAGCACTATTTCCAAGACGTGGGGGTACCAAAAAAGTTGCTGGATAGTGAACAAGAAGATGAATCCTCGCAACCTAGCAACACTCCAGAAAAAGAAACTGAGATAGATGCAGACGTTTACGGGGTATGCAAGCGGTTAGAAGTCCTGTGGGAAGTTTGTGGAATTGAAGACCCCGCTTCACTTGAAACTTCATAGGAAATTATCAACAACTTTGACTGTTTCTTGTGTTCTACACTAACACAGGAGAAGGTCAATGAAGTTCTTCTGAAGTTAGCTGACTCTACCCCCACAGACGTAATCTACGAGGTAGGCAGTGTCATAGTCCCAATTGATGATTTAAGGGATGTGGTAAAAGAAGGAGGATGTTTGGTGATATTAGTGGCGGTCGCCTACATCTAGATACTACAAAAGAAGTTTGAACACGCATACATAACACATCCAATGTTGTTCAACGACATCTACCTTGTTGATGAGTCAGGAGTGAAACAATCTTTTCAGGCTGAGTTACATAGCAGGATTCCATGCATCATGTTCCTACCTATCCTGCATTACAACAACTAGACGTTCCAGACAATATACACTCGCCAACGAGCAGGAATCTTCACAACAGCTCGGACAACAACAAAGATTATCCAGTACAGTGTATATTGACAGTGTTGACACCCCTTGAGCGCTTAGTATGAAAATACTATGATGAGGTGGAGACACTGATCCAACCATTCCTGGAGACAGTAGCGAGCAAATGGCACGAGCTTCAGTTCTTCCACCGCAACCCACAACAAATTCCACTATCCAACGACTGCGTCATCTTCGTGCTGGAGTGGATATATAACTAGGAAAGGCCTGACCATCTCCACCACATTGACTACCACAGCAAACATGCAGAATATGTGTGGGAGCTTCTATCTGGAAAAGGTGCGCTCACCTACTAACCCTCACTGAGTTAACATTGCCCTACCATATCTATTTCACAACTCTGGGACAGAGTGTGGAGTAAGTTTGGGGGGGGGTACTATGTAGCAGTGAGGGAGGTACTAAAAGCCCTCCGAACTTTATCTTTTGTTCTTTTTCCTATAACTTAACCAGTGTACATATGCATATACATGCTTGATATAAAAATTTCGCATATACAAATTTTGCCTCTATACAATTGTACAAAGACACTTTATTGTAAAAACCTGATACAACTTTTTCCAGCTTGTTTTCTCTGTGTCTAAGGTGGTGCAGGTTTTTGTTATGTTCTTTCTGAAAATGCAGTCTCAAAACGACAAAAGACTATGTCTTTCCACGCCAAAAATTTGAAAAACAAATAATCTCGCAACAACTAAGAAATGTGTATGTGAAGGAAAAAGCTACCCAAACAGCAAAAATTTCTCTTGTTCTCCCTTACCCAACAAAATCCCAAAAAGAGAGAAAAGCCTTATGAGAGTGAATAAAAACATGAGAGTTGTGCCACATGAAAAAAAAAATATATATATATATATACACATTTGTCTCTCCAAAAGTACCCATATTTAGGCACGGTAGATCCGGGGCAGTGGTACGTAGGATGTGAAATCACTGCTCTAAAGACAATTAACTGGTTGGGACTACAGGGACCACTTTCCCGTTAACGGACCCATACCTGGATGGACTGATGGGAAACAAGAAAAACCCAAAAAGCCTTAAACACAACTTTCTGTCCCTAAAAGTTGTTTGGTGTGAAAGCTAACTTCAAAATCATGCACCCAAGTCTCGCCAGAGCTGAAGAGAAAGTTTTGCTTAAATAAGGCAGGAAAAACAAAGTTTGTTGTTCGTGGTCGGGCAGTATTCTCTTTAAGACAACTCAATGCTCGCTCAAACTCCCTATCTGAAAACTATCAGGTTGAGAAGAAGTATCACAAAACAAAGTTTTAAAATTGATAACACCCATTTTTGTGATATTTATGCCCATATTTCGTTGTCCAAACTGCCCTTTTAAACTATTTTCCTCTCTTTTTTGTCATGTTTTTGAATAAACAGGTCACACTACGCTCTTAACTCGTTTTTATCATCTTTTGTAGAGTTTTTCCTTGTCTTTCCACCAAAAAGGCCCATCCCGGCCCATGAATGGCGTTTACCTGCATCGACACTCCTACCAGTCAGCCGACACACTCATTACCAGTCGTGCAACAACCGATACAATTGTCGCGCGACATGGGTGTGTCGCACAAGAAGACTCCGTCGGGCGATACGCCGCTTACCCGACAGGGAGATGTGTCTGCCACAACTACTCTCCCGATGAAGTGTGTCACGTGATATAAGCCACCCACCGGCAGGTGCCCACCCCTCACGACTACCCGACATGTTTGCAACCCAGCACCCGCTGTGCCAGGCGACACGAATGTCGATCATCCCTGAAGCCATTCTAATAGAGCCGATGGAGGACGCGTGGCACCCGGAGAACCGCAACTTCTCCCAACCGCTACCTAAAAATAGCAGCTACAAGAGCTCGAAGAGAGGGGTTAGAATCTCATGAAGGCTAACTTTGGAAAGCACCTGGAGCTAGTGTGTCGCGTCCCATAGGCGTGTTGGGCGATACTAGGTGAGCACTTCCCCGACCCGAGAGGGGAGGGAGTGGTTCACTTAGAATTTATCCCGGTATCCGCAACAACCGATATCGACCAAAGAGGCTACCTGACGTGTTGGGCTCCTAGATGGACCCCTGCCTGAGACGGCTCACCTGTACACTTGATACAATAACCCGATACCCTAATTTGTCTCTTGCCCGAAATGATATCGATCCCGATACGGAATACCCACCATGGTGTGTCGCCCGAGAGGGTAGTATCCTGACCACGACCGTATCGGGGGAGGGTGCCTTGACCGATATGATTGCCCGTCACGGCGTACCGCCCGACAGGGCTGGTCGCCCGAAACGAGCATGTCGGCCAGAGCTTCCGCCCGATATCAGACTAGAGGCACCTTAGGGGCCTGCTATTGTGTGTCTCCCTCCTAAATCAAGGAGGCGATACTTATCTTCCCTTTTTCAATCATTTACTTTCTTTATTTACTCAATGTAACTAAACCTTTTTATACAATGCTTATGCAATTGGAACTAGAGGAGTTTTAATACATATTGCTTTATGTTTGGTCCCTTTCGTTGGATGATTGCTTTATAGCATCTGAACTCTAGCTTGCATGCTTGGATCATGTTTTAACTAGCTATCAAATTGTGTTTCCCGTTACAGTTCCCTCGAGAGAGGTGTTGTAACTCTAGCATTTGGTCTGATCAGGGAGTACGAGAGTACCCAGGGTCAGAGTTGTTTCAGTTATCTCTCCACTCCAATCCAAGTCCACTACCCTTGAGAGAGGGTGTTGTTTCTTAGTTGGAGGTACCCTCTTTGAGAGAAGGGGTACTGTATGTTTTCTGCTATCGTTTGTTATGACGAAGCTTTCCTCTTTCATCCCTTACCGAGGCAGTAGTGTTTTCTCCTCTGGTTTTGTTGCCTAAAACCCCAAAAAATTTGATAAATGCCAAAACCTTAATCTTCCTTGTAAGTCCAGTTGGAGATAGTTTTCTTTTGTTTTATCGATCTCTACCCACCGTTCCCTTGGGAACATTGTTCTTACCCCTCTTTTATCAGAGTGTAGAGTGTTGATTCCGCGTTCTTAGCACGACCACCCTTTTCCCTGTGGTTCGACCCTGATCGTTACTTCGGATCTCGTCATTGTTGTGGGGGCCTAAGAGTCAGGTTATTTAAAAGTCCGACTACTTCAAATCCTCTCCTTTTGGACTCGCGATTTAGGCCAGTCAATACGCATATGCATCATTTAGGTCTTTTTTATTGTTTCTGCATGTTAAACTATATTGTGCTTCCTCTTCTTCCACATCCGTCCATTTCATCCACTCGTTGCTCAAAATAGTAGGCCACCCATGATTATCTTCTCATTCTTGTATATTAGGAGATCTGCTTCCATGTAGATGGTAGTTAGGATATGAGCAACGTAGATAAGTGATCACAAGAAGCACCAAGACTGAACTGGAGGAATTTATTATATCAATTTCCTTATTTGATAGTGTTTGTTGGTCTTGCGGTGGGCATCTCTCATGGATGATTATTGTCACCTTTATTGTAGTTACCGTTACATGATCAATGAGGGCCGATGTGTGCCTTGTAGGAGGGAATCATTCTGAGATGTCTTTTATAGTAATATGTTCTTTAGTTGACCCTCACAATTACATTCTGTAGTTTTGTTGCTCGAGGATGAGCAAAGTTCAATCTTAGGGGAGTATGATGGAAGGGTTTCGAGTCACTTTTATAGGCTAGTTTTATAATCATTTTGTGCGTGTATTGGTCATATATGTGGTTAATATCGCATGATTCATTTGCTTTAGCCAACAATCTCATTATGCATAAAATTTGTCTTATTTCATCGTATTTTGTATGAAAGATCATATTTCTCATATTTGATTGGTGTTCTTCTCTTTATTCCAGGGAATTTGCATATCTGAGGTCGTCGATACCATCGATATGGCCACATCAACAAGCCAGAGAAAGAGCAGAACCAGTCGATACCAATGATGTGTCTGGTCGATGGTATCGAGCTACCATCAGAGAGAATGCCAGAAAATGATGGAGCACCGATACCCTACACGGGTCGATACCATCGACCCACCGTCGATGGAATCAACGTCGTCAGATCAGGACACCACCCAGATCGATCTAAATCGAACGAATATGATATTTTATCGACTGTAAGTGATCCCTATACCTAGGAAAGATGACCCTAGCCGTAGGGGACACCATTAGCCACCGCACAAGTCTCAGAAGAGGAGAGGATGAAGAACAGAGACCAGAGCTACGCCCTGGACATTTCCAGAGCTACAGACAAAGCTTTCTACCATCAGAAGGCTGTAGAACACCCATCCCATGCCGAGAATCATCCGGTTCTCCTTCGTTCAGGGGTTACACCCTCTCTATCCTTGTTTCCCTTATGTTTTCTTCTCCTTTCATCGTGTTTCTCATTGAGATGAACATATGGGGCTAATCCCCTTTGTCTTTAGGACCGGGAGCAGCCCGGATAATCGTTGTATGACACTTTTTACATAGTTAACCATAATGTGTCTCTCAAATCTGTGGTATGATATTGTTTTCTCAATTCTATCATTGTGCTTGATCACCATAATGGTAATTTAATAGCTTTAATTGCTTTTGATGAAGAATTAATGGTTGAGAAGACACAATAATCACATTAACTTATAAATCCTTTGGAAAAGGCAATGTACGGTTAATCGTGGAAACCTAGAGATATGATTTTCATGCACCTAATTTAGGGTATCGGTTACTACTGACATGGAACTGATCTAAATTAAGGTAGTGAATTGTCTTGCGGAAGTGAACAATTCTATTCACATGGCACTACCCAGGATAGGAGACAAGTTGTGATAATTATATAAAAATTAGTACAATGAGAATTCTTGGTGAAATCGCAATCTTAAAGATTCCATTTTAATTGATTGAACAAACCATTTAATCAATTGCTTTGCTTTCTTTCATTTTTATGTTCTTTTTCAAAACAAATCTCAAACTTTTGTAATTTTTCTAGCTGATTGGAAGTGGTTAGTAGTAGTCTACTGAAATTACATTCCCCGAGTTTGACTCGGGCCTCACAAAGGCCTATATTACATTGACGTGTGCACTTGCATTTTACACACAGCTTAATCGTGTCACTTCTCTGTGTGGGTCTCACTCTCTCTGGAGTTAACCCTAAAACTAGTCCTAACACTAGAGGTCCTCCTTCATAAAAGAGATTGAGGCTCTTGTTGATTCACATTTTATCTTAACAAGTCTTATCTCGTAAAAAGCCTAGTTACTTGCATCATCAAAACTCATCTTGCATCCTCAAAAGTTCACTTAAGTCCTCAAAGACAAACATATATTATCATAAACCATCTTATACCATCTATATAAATCCTACATCATATAATGAAAATTTATTTCATCTATCACATATTCCAATAAGGCTCTAGACATCTAATCTAGAACTACTCTCTCTTCTTTATTGATGTCATTCACTTTCACTTAGGTTTCATGATCACCTTCTACACATACATGCGTGGGGACACATTTTTGTAATACATATACATAATAAAATATTATATTGTTTTTCTCTGATAAAACAAGCAACAGAGAAAACTATCGAGGTTCGATCCGTTTGGAATCAAAAACCAAATCCTAAAAACGAGTGTCCCACACATAGTAGAGAGTACAATGTCATGAAAACTAGTGACAAGGGAGAGAATATGGTGTAGATTGGTGTAGCTACACAAAGCATAGATGCATCATATGCCAAAGGTTTCTCTTCCCATGATGTATGTCATTTCCAAAATAATGCAACGTCCCATACCGCTACACTATAAGGAAAGAACGACATCTAAGGACTTGATATTCAACAAGCACCCATCTAGACCTAGTTCTCAGACATCTAGGTGCTAACCTAGAGGCTAGGTTAGATATAGTCTATAAAAGATGACTAATCTAACCCTAAGGATTTTTATGTTTAAGGTTCTTTGGTTTTGAGTTGCATAATGAGAAAATGTCAGGCTTTGCTATTGTTCATGCTCTGATACCACCTATGACTTCCTCATATTTTCTAAAACTTAATTTGATGTGTGACGTCTAAATTGAAACCTCACCTCAGCAAGAATCCCAATTTAAACACCCCACACTAGGCAAAGAAGAAAAAAAATCAAGGGAGTCATAAGGAAACAATCAGTAGCACATGTACATGAACAATAATAAAACCATACACACATGTTCATCATTCACCATATTATTACAACATGAATTGTTACAACATTTGATATTACATATTTAACAGAAAACTATACATATACATGTACTACCGCTAAACTATAGGATCTTAAGACAACAGGTCCACCTGTACATCAGCTCGCCATACAACACACACTATCTTGGTTCTTCAAGAGCACAACCACAACCTAAACAAAAGATTACACGTGGTACATGTCGGCACAATATTCAAGAATATTGTAGTAAGTATGCCTACGTGTCTTTTATATACCTCTCATTACAAATCTTGGCAATAAGATAAAATTGGAACTTGGCAGTTATAAAGAAATATAAGACAAAGAGTATACTTACACAAAGATATTCATTAACAAAAATGAACACATATTTTAATCTCATTTTCCATTATATATCCATGCATTGACCACCAAAGGTTTTGATGAATTCTCTTCACTCTCAAGGAGCTCAATATTAAGGCCTTTATGATCGACTACCAAAGAGTTAGATCATATGTACAATGTGACCGACTACCAAAGAGTTAGGTCACTTCCAAGCATTGTACTACCAAAGAGTTTAGTTCTTTCATATAATGGAACATATATATTATGATTCATGTGTTCATAGCCATAAGTACAGAAAATCAAGCAACATACCATGCAAGAACAATCATTTCATCCAATATCATATACACATATAACACAAGCATATTGTATAATAAGACAAGTAAGAGGTAATGACGTACCTTGATAAAGACAAACCTAATCATCAAATATCCCTCATGTCAACTATATCTTGGTCAAACCCCCAGTTAAGACAAGATCACATATCACAATCAAGTTCTCATCATCATAACCCTAGTTATGTCAATTTCAGATTTACCTTATCTTATTAGGATATTCCCATCATTACTTGTATTCTCATCTTGGAATTATCTTACTGATGTCATTTTCTAGATTATAATTTATTATTTAAACATTTGGTTCCATATCCTTTTTGTGCACATATTAACCCCAGGTTACATCATTAAGCAAAATTAGGGTTTCATAACATGTGTTCAGGGTCATCTTCATATGACATGGATTTTATACATAATCATGATCTCATAATTAAAACTAAGGTTCCATATACTGATATCTGCTACTCTGTAAACTTTCATCATTTATTCAGCATGTATGTATTTATTGCAATTTATTTAGGGTTATTAGCTATAATTAGACATATGGAGCAAATTACATGATTTCATACATCAACATAATAATTACTACATCATATGCATTATAACATGATTATGGATTTACTAACATTTTATCATGATTTTAGGCCATCATTTGATAATTATTATCCATCAAATGAGAATTTCACAACTTGTATAATATCACTGATATTAGTGCATAAAAAGACTAAGATGATGCTTCCATGTTATTGTAATCATTTTTCGGAGAATTTCGGTAGTTTGTTTGTATTTTTCTAATAAGTGAGCTAATTATTGTGATTTATATAAGATTTGAGATTTTTTGGTATTATTTGTACCTTCAAGCCAATCGGAGGATGACACCTAGCCACTAAGGCCTGGACATATTTTCCTTGATTCGCTTGAGCCAGACGATCTGTGATCTGGGTCGGTCCGTGCCCTTTCTTTCTTTCTTCGTCTCCTTTGTTCCCTCATTCGACGCAGTCTATCCTCGGAACTGATCCGCCGCGGTGGGACTTTCCTTCGACAAGCAAACCCAGTGACTTCATGGCCGCCCACTATCCCTCTCCTCTTCCTCATGTTCCATGTGATCCAGCGCTATGCCCACGTGCATAGATTCCACTTCCTCGCATGACACCATCGACTATGATCTGCCTAGGGAGCCGCCGCTGACGCCCATCCTTCCCCTATGATTTTTAGTGTTGCCGCGAGGGTTGGCTCTGGCGTGGAAATTGAGTAGTGCATGGCCTTCCTCAACTTCTGCTCTGCGCCGCTAGACAACTGCCTCCCCGCTTGATGCCTTCATGCGTCTGTGATATGCACCCAACCTCTCCAGCTTGTAGATAGTGGTTCTCCTCTTCCAAGATCTACGTCCACCTTCTGTGTTCCTTCTCTGCTTCAATTAGGCTGGAGGCAAATCCTCATCTGGATCCATAGCACCTCCATTGCCTTGTTCGTTTGCCATCGCTACTGGCCTCCACACTGCTAAACACCACGCCTACGTGTGTCACCTCCTCAGCTGACCTACGAGATGTTGAAACACTCCTGATGCCTCCGTTCGACTATAATCCACTGAGGAAACCACTATCCTGTGCTCCCCTTGACAACAACCACTCTCAACACCTACTACTATAAACCGCTCAGTCATGCTACTGGGCGGGGTTGGAGCATTGCTGCCACTAGAGATGTTGCCACTACCTGTGACTTGCAGTTCCAGTTCTATCTCAACACTCATCCAGATAAAAAGGGGTCTTAGGATCGGTCGTCTTGGGCAAGCATAACTGCTTGTTTAATTGTTCATTTGAGCCACAATTACGACGTGGGACTGGTTAGGCTCACATCCTTCCCCTCCCCACCATCTCCAATATGTGGCTTCTCCCAACCAAGATTAAAGGAGGTGTGACATGGTATATAGATTAGAACCTAGTTGAGAAACCTTTGTCTTCTATTATAAAAAAGATCAATGATTTCACCACATTCAAATATACATAACTTCTTCTAGGAGTATTTGATCATCGTGAAACTTTGATCATAGCTCAATTATCATCCAAACTATATTCCATCCGATTTTGGTATCATAATATCAAAATTTGACCAATCACTTCCATGTTTCAAAGAGGTATAAAACATATGACATTGCAATATCAATTATATGAACTCACTTATCCGACTGGGTCCAAAATCTTAAAAGTCCACTTCATAACATCCTACACACCTTATGAGAAATTACATCCTTGAAATTAAGCCAAAATCCAATATATCACAACAACCTACCTAGAAACTATTGATGAACCAAATTATGAGAAATGGCTTTAGGGAATAAGATCAATGACAACAAGGTATGACCTTGGTGGATCCACTTGAAGGGTCAAAACCCATAGGGTACATTTGGGTCTTTGTAAGAAAACCAACATAGATGGGTAGATTGGTTGCAAAGAGTTTCAAACTAGTTCAAATTGTTGAATGTGAAGAAGCCTTTCACCATTTCCCTTGGTTAAATCCATCTGGATCATGCTAGCTGTTGTAACTTGTAATGACTGTGAGATTTGGCATATGGATGTTAAAACCACATTTCTTTATTGGAAAAATGAAGAGGATGTGTATGTGACACAACCTAATGGTTTTATATATCCATTTATGCAAATAAACTCTATAAGCTACAAAGGTTAATATGAGAATTGAAGCAAGCATCTCAGAGTTGGAATCTTTAGTTTGACAAGACAGTTAAATGGTTTGACTTGAGTCAGAATGAAGATGGAATTCGTGATTATAAAATATTTAGTGGGAGCATATTGATATTCTCCATAATGATTGGGAATAATTTCCTTATCTCGCAAATGATAAAACTTGGCAAGGAAAGTACCTTATATATGAATGGTTTAGGAAAAGCATCCTATGTGATAGAGATCGAGGTCTATAGAGATAGATATGGAAATATTCTTGACTAAGTAAAGAACATACATGGGTAAGATGATGACAGGTTCAACATGCAAGACTCAATGAGAGAAAATATGTCCATGTTCTTTGGAATTAGTCTCTTAGGAGTCTAGTGTCCTAGTTCTTATGAGGAATAGGGACACATGGATGTATGCCATTGGATCTATCTTGAATGCAATGATATGTACTTATCCTATTATCTTGTATGTATTGGACATAACGAGAAGATATTTGGGAATCTCATATGTATTGGACACGACGAGACGATATTCAGTCATCTCATATGTTTTGACATGATGAGAAGACACATATATACCTACCTATCAATCTTGTATGTATTGCACATGATGAGAGGGTATATGTCAGATACCAGTAGGAGTCACTGGAATACCATAATTGTCGCGCCCCAATCTCACATTAAAACACAAACCACCGGATTAGGGCACGGTAGGTGGGATTATACACATAAGCCAAACACTCTTCACTGTTTAAGACACATTTAAAGAGATTAACAGAATAAACAGATTTAAGCTGTAAAATGAAACTAAGCAGACTGCGGAAGCATTTCTATTAGCTGATAGGAAATTAAACAAGTCTACAGCACACTGCATTGGTCAACATAAAATAAAGCATAACAGTTAATTTACATCTTTGTACATATTCTCTCTCTCAATCACACCTTGCCCCGAAGATCGAGGGGAATGGACTAAGAGACCTTCTAACTAGACTAACTACAAACCTTCTATCAACTAAGCGTTAGGATGATACGATCCTTCTGACTCCTGTTGCTGATGCTGACCTGAAAATTTTTGAGTAGAGGGGTGAGCCTACTCGCTCAGTGAATAACATTTCACTTAGCTATCAATAAACAACTCGTCAGGTTCATTAACTGAAAATAAACATATATACAGTTTAAACAGAGCAATTCTACTGACATAGCATGTAAACAGTTACCAATCACATTTCTAAGCATTCGTCAGGTATTTCAAGTAGTTAAACAATTATATAAATTTACTGTGAGCATATATGATTTTTCATCCTTTTTATTATTATGCCCTAAATATATGCAGTGTACTCTGCATATAAAGGTCCGCAACAAGTCCATGCTACGGCCCCACCGTACAAGACTTAGCGACACACCCGGGAAATGCTAAGTCTGACGCCAGCCCCGTTCTGCCACAGGACCACAGGCTCTCCGGCCTACAGGCTCTCCGGCCTCAATGCACTACTCCGAGTGCTCTCTAGACTCCTCCTACTAACCTGAGCACACAGGCGGAGGGTCACAGGGTTACCTTCGCGACTCCGCACGAATGGTGTTAGATAACCAAGTTTTCTGATGAAACCGCAGTGCCATTGTGACACAAGCACAATTGTTGTTAGACACTGCCCTTTTTCTCTTTCCTCGTTTGTCCGCGACACACGCACGGATGATGTTGCAACACGAGTTTCACCCCAAAGCTGTAGATACCACTTAGGGGTTCTACGGTGTTAGGGCATCTAAGTCTATACTTGATTAACGAATAACATAAATAACACATTATAACTGTAAACACAGAATTTCCTCTTTCTCATCATTCTTATTACACAATTCAGTTCCAATGAACTTATTAAACTATTACTGAAGCAATCAGACATTTAAAATGAGTTAAATAATGATTTCTAAATGAATTGCCACTCACCACTTGAAACTCGGCCGAACACTAAGGAACTCGGCTGATCACTTCCCAGATCCTGAAACTCGGCCGACCAACCTCGGCCGACCAACTGGAAACTCGGCCGATCCCCTGGGGAACTCGGCCGACCAACTCACCGCTTGAAAAACCTACAAAGAAAACTCGGCCGATCAGGACCAAACTCGGCTGACCAAATCCCTGTTCGTATATCTAATTCAGGAAACTCGGCCGATCCAGACTGAAACTCGGCCGATCCGGAAAACGTTGTACAAAAGCCCTAAATAAGAACTCGGCCGACCGAATTGGAAACTCGGCCGAACCGCGCACAGGCAGAACACAAAAACGGCCTACAGAAGTCGATTTCTCTCGAATCGACGGGCAAACTTCGAGCAAACACCGCGATACGATCACAAACGACCCATACAACTAAACCGTACCTGAAAGGAAGAAAGGAACAAGCTAGGGCTGCTCCGAGCACCCCAATTCCTTGATCGCTTTTCTTGCAAACGCAGCTCCAGCTGCAAAACTGATTTGATTCGATGAAGGTGATGATCTACGGAGGGAAGGGACGATCTACAACAACTAATTGGAGCAAAACGACGCTCCAGAGCTTCTCCCTCCACAACTCCTTCTCTCTTTCTCTCTCTTTCTCTCTTTCTCTCACGCAAGGAACAGAACGTTTCCTGCGTTCTGCGTTTCTGTGAAATGAAACGAGAAAGGGAGAAAGGAAAGATAAGGAAGAAAACTTAGGGGCCAAATTGAAAATTTCGAAACTTTCGCAAAATTACAATCGGGTCCCTAGGAGCCCAAAAACTTGCAACTTTTGACTCGAAGGTCGGATTCGAACGATTTCTCTGGCAACGCTTCGAGCGTAAGATATTACATACTTTAGAAGCTAGAAAACACACTAAGCACATATCATGTCTATTTTAAACATTATTAACAAAAACAGGCTTATAACTTAATACATCAGCTAAACACATGCTGAACAACTTACTTACGGGATAAGCTCGACGCGGGTCGTAACAATTCCTCTTACCCTTATAAGAATTTCGTCCTCGAAATTCCTAGAAGAGAAAAGGAAACTTGCCACGCATCTCAGATTCTAGCTCCCACGTAGCTTCTTCAAGATTATGGTTTCTCCACAAAACCTTCACTAAAGGAATTTCGCAGTTCTTAAGCTTTTTAATCCGGTAATCAACTATCTGCACAGGTCTTTCAACATAGGACACATCTGTCCTAAGTTGCACCGGTTCTGAATCTAGAATCTTATCCGTGCCAGGGTGACACTTTTTCAGCATAGACACGTGGAATACATCATGTAGATTTGCCAACTCAGACGGCAAATCCAACCTGTAAGCTACAGGTCCAATCCTCTCAACAATAGGATATGGACCCATATATCTAGGGGTCAACTTACCCCTCTTGCCAAATCTCAGAACTCCCTTCCACGGTGAAACCTTCAAGTAAACCTCGTCGCCAACCTCAAACTCAAGAGGTCGACGTCGTCTATCAGCATAACTCTTCTGTCTATCCTGTGCAGCTTTCAATTGATCCCGAATCACTGATATCTTTTCAGTAGTTACATCAACTAACTCAGGTCCAAGAATTTTCTTCTCACCCACCTCATACCAACAAACTGGCGATCTACACTTTCTGCCATGAAGAGCTTCAAATGGAGCCATTCCAAGACTAGAATGGTAACTGTTATTATAAGCAAACTCTATTAGGCTTAAGTGTTCTTCCCAGTTGCCTCTAAACTGTAGCACGCATGCTCTCAGCATGTCTTCAAGGGTCTGAATGGTCCTCTCAGATTGACCATCTGTTTGTGGGTGAAACGCTGTACTGAACTTCAACTTCGTGCCCAACGCATGTTGTAACTGATTCCAGAATCTAGATGTAAACTTTGGATCTCTGTCAGAAATAATAGAAACTGGAATCCCATGCAACCTGATTACCTCATCCACATAAACTTTAGCCAGCTTAGAAACGTCAAAGGTTGACTTGACAGGAAGAAAGTGAGCAGACTTAGTTAGTCTATCCACAATCACCCATATCGAGTCCGAACCCTTAGGCGTTCTGGGTAATCCTACCACAAAGTCCATAGTGATGTGTTCCCATTTCCATTTTGGTATAGGAAGCGACTGCAAAACACCAGCAGGTTTCTGATGTTCAGCCTTAACCTGCTGACACACCCCGCACCTAGCTACGTATTCAGCCACATCCTTTTTCATACCTGGCCACCGGTACAACTCTTTGAGGTTCCTGTACATCTTTGTGTTACCTGGATGCATGGCATACATAGAAGTATGCGCCTCCTCAAGAATCTGCTCTTTCAACTCACTGTTTCCAGGTACACACAACCTTTCATGAAGATACAACATACCTTCATCAGAAAATCTGAACTCTGCTCTCTTACCCTCTGACATCTCCTGCATGATTTGCCATAAACCATTATCACTCTGCTGCAACTCTTTAATCTGATTATTAAAAGTAGGTCTAACTTGCATCTGTGCAATCAGCCCACTCTGTCTCGTCACCTCCAAGTCCAAGTTCAACCTTCGCATATCTACGAGCAGGTCTCTCTTGAAACATGCCATACAAAATGCATTGGCTGAAGAACTTGACTTTCTACTCAAGGCATCAGCTACAACATTCGCCTTACCAGGATGGTAATCGATTTTCACATCATAATCTTTAATCAACTCCAGCCATCTGCGCTGTCTCAAATTCAAATCTTTTTGAGTGAAGATATATTTCAGGCTCTTATGGTCGGTGAACACCTGACATGTTTCACCATACAAATAGTGACGCCACGTCTTAAGAGCATGAACTATAGCAGCTAATTCCAAATCATGAACAGGGTAATTCTCCTCATTTTTCTTAAGCTGTCTAGACGCATAAGCAACAACTTTGCCTTTTTGCATCAATACACAGCCCAAACCTCTTCTAGAAGCATCACAGAACACTGTATAGCCTTTTTCTGCTTCAGGTAGAACCAACACTGGTGTTGAAGTCAACCTTTTCTTTAAAATCTGAAAGCTTCTCTCACAGTTATCAGACCAAACAAACGACACATCCTTCCTTGTTAAGCGTGTCAGAGGTGATGCTATCTCACTGAAGTTCTTTATGAACCTTCTATAATAACCTGCCAATCCCAAGAAACTTCTGATCTCAGTAGGAGTCGTAGGCTGTTCCCACTGAAGCACAGACTCAACTTTCTTAGGATCCACGCTGACTCCATCTCTCGAGATAACATGTCCAAGAAATGCTACCTCGGCCAACCA
The DNA here is from genome assembly GCA_963693085.1 of Alisma plantago-aquatica. Taxonomy (NCBI): domain Eukaryota; kingdom Viridiplantae; phylum Streptophyta; class Magnoliopsida; order Alismatales; family Alismataceae; genus Alisma; species Alisma plantago-aquatica. Next base: position 45,114,639 of record OY856411.1, read on the forward strand.
GAACTCGCACTTGCTAAACTTAGCAAACAACTGGTGTTGTCTCAACAACTGCAACACTATTCTCAAGTGTTGCTCATGTTGTTCCTCATCTCTGGAATAGATCAGAATATCATCTATAAAGACTACAATAAACTGGTCTAGAAAAGGTTTGAAAATCCGATTCATCATATCCATAAAGGCTGCTGGGGCATTGGTCAGCCCAAACGACATGACCAAGAACTCATAATGCCCATACCTGGTTCTGAAAGCTGTTTTGGGAATATCAGAAGCCTTTATCCTGAGCTGATGATATCCGGATCTCAAATCAATTTTAGAAAAGATCGTCGCTCCACGCAGCTGATCAAACAGATCATCAATTCTCGGCAAAGGATATTTATTCTTTATTGTGATCTTGTTCAGTTGCCTGTAATCTATACAGAGACGCATGGTTCCATCCTTTTTCTTAACAAACAAGACTGGAGCACCCCATGGTGAAGAACTGGGTCTAATGAAACCCTTATCTAACAACTCCTGCAACTGTACCTTGAGTTCTTTCAACTCCGCAGGTGCCATTCTGTAGGCCGACAGCGCTACTGGATGACTACCTGGATATATCTGAATTTCAAAATCAATGTCTCTGACAGGAGGTAAGCCTGGTAACTCTTCTGGGAAAACATCAGAGAACTCACGAACTATAGGCACATCATAAACACTGGTGGTGCTCTTTTCTGCTCTGGTGTCAACTACATGAGCAAGGAACGCTTCACATCCTTTCTGTAACATCTTATCAGCTACAGCAGCTGATATTATGCATGTAGGCAGAACTTTCCTGTCTCCAGTAAAGACACAAGAAAATTCTCCTAATTGAAAGGTAGCTTCCTTTTTCCAGCAATCGAGTTGCACTCGATATGTCTCAAGACAATCCATACCCAAGATGACTTGAAAAGTATTTACACCCAAGGGTATGAGATTAGCAGGAAAGGTAAAACCTTCAAAAGATAACAAACATCCGGGACAGGACTCAGATAAAACTGTCGGTCCACCTAGTGGAACCCTCAACACTAACTCATCTGCCAACTCTTGAGTTAACAGATTAAGTTCAACAACTAAAGAACGTCGTATAAAAGAATGAGTAGCTCCCGGATCTATCAAAACTGAAACTGGTATACTATTAAACAAAAGCATCTCTCCTGTAACGACTTGTGAAGAGATTATACCTTCCTGAGGTGTCAAAGAAAAGAAACGTGCTGAAGCTCTCCCTCTGCCACGTTGTCCTCTCTGACCACTCCTGCCACTAGATGCTTCACCACCTCTAGAACCAGAAGCCACAGAGGAACTCGGAACATCATGGTATTGAGGCAGAAAAGCTTGTGATGCTGCTTGATGAAGTTGAGGACAATCCCTTCTAAGGTGTCCTATTTGTCCACAGGCAAAACAACTTGGACCCCAACACTGACCAGTGTGTGGTCTACCACATTTATTACATAGCGGTATCTCTTGTCTCTGAGGACCTGATACTGACATTGATGACCCTGAAGACTGTCCACTAGTGGCACTGCTCCATCTTCCTGGGTTATATCCTCCTCTACCTCTAGAAGTAGTGACATTCTCAGATCTCTGTCTGCCAAAACAACCAAAGCCACGCCCAAGTTTAGAAAAGAAACCTCTACCTCCACCTCTGTATCCACCACTGGGCTGTCCTCCACTGAACTCTGCAGATCTCTTCTTAGACTCGGGCACTCTGTCAGCATTCACAGATTCTTCAACTTGTCTGGCAGCCTCAACAAACTCACCAAAGTTCTCTCTGTTCCTCCTACTAGTAGCAGAGACTGTATGCCGAATCTCTGGCCTTAACCCTTCCTGAAATCTTCTGCACCTTTCTATGTTGTCAGGAACAAGCTGTGGACAGAAATTAGCTAACCGTGTGAAAAGCGCTTCATACTCTGTAACTGTCATGTTCCCCTGCTTGATATTCTGCAACTGCCTGATTTTCTCATTAAGGAAAGTGGGTGGGTAGAATTTGAGATGAAATTCCTCAGAGAAATCCTGCCAGGAAAGCTCTGTTCCTCTCCTCTTTTCTTCCACACCACGCCACCACAACTCTGCATCGCCTGTCAAAAGGTAGACTGCACGACTAATCTTCTTATCTTCCGGAAGCTCCATCAAACGAAAAACCTTTTCTATCTATCTAAACCACTCATCAGCTTCGGCGGGATCTGTGGTGCCACTGAATTATGTGCCACCTAGCTTCTTCACAAGCTCATAAGATCGCATCAGATCTTTACTGCTGGTAGAAGAAGATTCTCGCCTATCAGCCTTGTATCTCTCCTTGGTCTCCAAGAACATCCTGTACATCCGGGATGCTTCATCCACGTGGTCACCACCACCTGGACCCAAGTACAGAGGATCAGGGCCAACATGGCTCTCAGCCTGGTCATCATGATCATGACCTCTTCCTGCCATCTGCAATGATATAACAGAATATTTCCTGTTAGAAAACTACAGATAGAAGAAAGACACCTAAACCTTAATCCTATTGGTCTCTTATCATCCCCTGACCTGGACTTAGAGTATTCATATACTCAACCTATGCTCTGATACCAAGAGTTGTCGCGCCCCAATCTCACATTAAAACACAAACCACCGGATTAGGGCACAACAGGTGGGATTATACACATAAGCCAAACACTCTTCACTGTTTAAGACACATTTAAAGAGATTAACAGAATAAACAGATTTAAGCTGTAAAATGAAACTAAGCAGACTGCGGAAGCATTTCTATTAGCTGATAGGAAATTAAACAAGTCTACAGCACACTGCATTGGTCAACATAAAATAAAGCATAACAGTTAATTTACATCTTTGTACATATTCTCTCTCTCACTCACACCTTGCCCCGAAGATCGAGGGGAATGGACTAAGAGACCTTCTAACTAGACTAACTACAAACCTTCTATCAACTAAGCGTTAGGATGATACGATCCTTCTGACTCCTGTTGCTGATGCTGACCTGAAAATTTTTGAGTAGAGGGGTGAGCCTACTCGCTCAGTGAATAACATTTCACTTAGCTATCAATAAACAACTCGTCAGGTTCATTAACTAAAAATAAACATATATACAGTTTAAACAGAGCAATTCTACTGACATAGCATGTAAATAGTTACCAATCACATTTCTAAGCATTCGTCAGGTATTTCAAGTAGTTAAACAATTATATAAATTTACTGTGAGCCTATATGATTTTTCATCCTTTTTATTATTATGCCCTAAATATATGCAGTGTACTCTGCATATAAAGGTCCGCAACAAGTCCATGCTACGGCCCCACCGTACAAGACTTAGCGACACACCCGGGAAATGCTAAGTCTGACGCCAGCCCCGTTCTGCCACAGGACCACAGGCTCTCCGGCCTCAATGCACTACTCCGAGTGCTCTCTAGACTCCTCCTACTAACCTGAGCACACAGGCGGAGGGTCACAGGGTTACCTTCGCGACTCCGCACGAATGGTGTTAGATAACCAAGTTTTCTGATGAAACCGCAGTGCCATTGTGACACAAGCACAATTGTTGTTAGACACTGCCCTTTTTCTCTTTCCTCGTTTGTCCGCGACACATGCACGGATGATGTTGCAACACGAGTTTCACCCCAAAGCTGCAGATACCACTTAGGGGTTCTACGGTGTTAGGGCATCTAAGTCTATACTTGATTAACGAATAACATAAATAACACATTATAACTGTAAACACAGAATTTCCTCTTTCTCATCATTCTTATTACACAATTCAGTTCCAATGAACTTATTAAACTATTACTGAAGCAATCAGACATTTAAAATGAGTTAAATAATGATTTCTAAATGAATTGCCACTCACCACTTGAAACTCGGCCGAACACTAAGGAACTCGGCCGATCACTTCCCAGATCCTGAAACTCGGCCGACCAACCTCGGCCGACCAACTGGAAACTCAGCCGATCCCCTGGGGAACTCGGCCGACCAACTCACCGCTTGAAAAACCTACAAAGAAAACTCGGCCGATCAGGACCAAACTCGGCCGACCAAATCCCTGTTCGTATATCTAATTCAGGAAACTCGGCTGATCTAGACTGAAACTCGGCCGATCCGGAAAATGCTGTACAAAAGCCCTAAATAAGAACTCGGCCGACCGAATTGGAAACTCGGCTGAACCGCGCACAGGCAGAACACAAAAACGGCTTGCAGAAGTCGATTTCTCTCGAATCGACGGGCAAACTTCGAGCAAACACCACGATACGATCACAAACGACCCATACAACTAAACCGTACCTGAAAGGAAGAAAGGAACAATCTAGGGCTGCTCCGAGCACCCCAATTCCTTGATCGCTTTTCTTGCAAACGCAGCTCCAGCTGCAAAACTGATTCGATTCGATGAAGGTGATGATCTACGGAGGGAAGGGACGATCTACAGCAACTAATTGGAGCAAAACGACGCTCCAGAGCTTCTCCCTCCACAGCTCCTTCTCTCTTTCTCTCTCTTTCTCTCTTTCTCTCACGCAAGGAACAGAACGTTTCCTGCGTTCTGCGTTTCTGTGAAATGAAATGAGAAAGGGAGAAAGGAAAGATAAGGAAGAAAACTTAGGGGCCAAATTGAAAATTTCGAAACTTTCACAAAATTACAATCGGGTCCCTAGGAGCCCAAAAACTTGCAACTTTTGACTCGAAGGTCGGATTCGAACGATTTCTCTGGCAACGCTTCGAGCGTAAGATATTACATACTTTAGAAGCTAGAAAACACACTAAGCACATATCATGTCCATTTTAAACATTATTAACAAAAACAGGCTTATAACTTAATACATCAGCTAAACACATGCTGAACAACTTACTTACGGGATAAGCTCGACGCGGGTCGTAACAATAATGAACATCCTTATGTGCTTATGAAGAACTTAAAAGATAAGTTCCTTGGTTATGGTAATAAGGAAGAGTTGGATGTAAAGGGTTACACCCATGCAAGCTTTCAAACTAACAAAATGATTGCAATAGTGTTTGACATTAAATGAGAATTGTTAGGTAGAAAGGGTTATGAGCTAGTGACCATTGTTCAAATCTACAAAAGAAGCCAAGTATTCTTGTGTTATAAGAACAACATAGGATATTGTATGGATCAAGAAGTTCATATGGGTGAGCGTGTGTGAGGTTCCAAACCATTGACGACACAGTAGAAATACTGATGACAACAATGGAGCTACTAGTTAGGCTAGGAATCTCGGATAGCATAATACGATACTTCCATCTCATACGAGTAGTCGTACAACAAAGATATGTGAAAATTGTAAAATATTGACTTAAGGAAAACATTGCTAAACCCACTTTAGAATCACTTACGCGGCAGAAGCAGGAAGGTCATGTTAGGTCACTTGAGATGAGATTAGTAGGTGATTGGCTTTAAGTGCAGATGGGAGTATGTTGGTATGTATGTCTAGAGAGCCAATCATATGATGATTAGGATATGGCATTAGATACCTGATTTGATAATAATAAAGGCAAGCTTAGAATTTATTTTGTATATTCAGTTATGAGATAATGAATTACATAATAAATGTCTAGAGAGTGATATTACTCAATGACACATGTCTTCAAGTACGTGACTTAGAAGAAATGAGATCATATGGATGTTAAGAGTACATATACATATTCTCATTATGTACTTGATCAATTTTCATTGTGGAAGGTTGATAGACAACAATGACAGATAAGATTAGAGTGTGATTTGGTTGTTGATTGAATCTCATTGGTCATGATATGGCAATATCAAACCAAGCACACAGATACATGTTAGAGAATAGTGTATCGGAAAGACTCACCATGAGATTGATACATGGAAGCCATTGTTACAACCCCAATTTTGGGTTCATCTGTGTGTAGATCCATACTTGAGGATGGTATGGAATGTGATGGTGATGCTTCACCCCATGCATCCATGATCCAATGAGGATGCCATGAGTTAGGGTTTGGGTATGAGTGTTGATTTGTAATATCAAAGTAACCTATCTTGTTGAAAATAACCCTAATGATAATTGATGATGGTAGGTAGCTATGAAACCCTTCCTTAAATGGTTAATATAATGATGGAATATCCTTCCTAATGATTTATTTCGACTCTAATATGTTAACTAGTGGTCATTAAAATTTGATTTATGCTTTCTTATGCTAAACGTGTATACTATTAGTGTGATGATGACCAATCATATACCATACTTATATGTTGATAATATAAAGGAGTGATCTTAATGCTAAGAGAGCCCTACAATGCTATATTGTAAACATGTTTTAGTTATTTATTGCAAATCATGTTGAGATTGTGCATCACATGAGTGGTGATGTTATTTGAGCCTTGTTATAAGGCATAGAAAGATAATGATGAATTTGTAGGAAATGATATGGTGGTCTTAATGACCTTGGGGCATGGTTGATCCCTGAATGAGGTGTAATCCTCTTATGTTGACAACAGTTGATACCATGTGATGTTGTGAAAGATTTATATCATATGATAATGTAATGACAAGTGTAGACTCATGAATGGAATTGAATCGTACCATGTGATGATGATGTAATGACAAGTATAGTCTCTTGATTGACAGGTTAATAGCTCCCTGGAATGTTGAGATGAGAAATTATGTCTCATATGTTTTATAACTTTTGAATATGTTCTATAAAAATGTTTTCTAGAGATGAATTAGGGTTTGTATGTCCACTTGTTTGATGTAGCCTTAATTCACCCAATTGAAGATGACTTATCATGTGAAACCTTAAATATGTAGTGTGATGTTCCATAGATCCATTCTAATGTATGAACATGCTAGGTGGTGAAACGAGTAACTCCTATAGAAAACTCAGAGTGTATAATGTTGAGTATGCGGGGACAACTGGGTACCCTAATATCAAGCAATTGAGGATGGATGCAGTCATGCCTTGGAGATTGTGACATTGTGATGTGTGAAAGGTAGTAGTATAACCATAGGATGCCTCTTACAAAATGACAATGTGTGAGGTGTTATCTACTATCATGATCTATACCAAGGCGGGGTCATTGTTTTCAGTTGACTATGTGTTGTTGTTGGCAGTTGACTAATATGCCTCATGTGTTGTCTCTCATACTGACCGGGAGTGGTTGGAGAGATCATGGAGTCTGACTCTTCCATAGATATTATGCGTCACTGATTTTGACTTAGCTATGTTTAGTTGAATTTGGGTGGTATGACCCAAATCCTCAAAACAATAATAAATGATGTAATACAGCCGTGTAGCATATCTATTTAGGGTTATACACAATGCCTCACATTGGATGATAACCCTTGTTTGCTCTTCTTACATAGAAATGATGTATAATACAATAAGAGATAATATATATGCTTATGTTGTAGATGTGCTCATATTATAAACATGCTCATGTTGTCAGATACACTAACTCAAGTAGTTAAGATTATGCTGCTAGCTATGTTCAATATTGCTAGACATGCCTCTATAATTAGAAATTCTTAAACTACTCAACATGCATATGCAGTTAGTTGTGCTTATGATGTTAGCTCTACTTATGATATAGATTTGTTCACTTTATTAAACATACCAATATTGATAGCCATGTTATGCTACTAGACATATTCATGATGTTAGAGATACTTATGCTACTAGTTTTCCTATGTTGTTAGCATGGTATATGATGATAATCAGACTAATGATGATGATTGTTATAGATGCAATGTTATAAAATCTGATTAGATATCCGATAGAAGAAATGGATTTATTTGTTACCTATATATATATTGATAATTATACTTGTTGCTAAGCTTAAGTGTTTTTTTAACATGCTTGGACTTTTCAATTTGCTCAATTTACTATTAAATACTTCAATTGCTCAATTTATTTACTATTAGAATAATCCGTTGTGATCAATATTTGTTTGAGAGAGTTATATCTCTCGCTGGGACTAGGTCTCACCTTCTGGGTCACCACATATTGTAAGGTGATCAACAACAGTGGAAGCAGACCATGACAACAAGGAGAATCTGAGGTGATGAACCCTAGAGATGGTTGTTAGTTGTCTAATGTGTCCTAGAGTCATCCTTATACTCTTAGGTCTAGGTGAAATGTTTGTATATAATGTTTTGATTTAATTGTTCTTTAGATAGCATGTTGATGCTTGTATATGTAAAATATGTGGATAGTGTTTGCTAGTAAAGTTTATGTTGCAGTTGTAATAGATATTGAGCATTATGTAAATGTTCCTGAGGAATTAGAAAATGTTGAAATAAATTTTAATATACCATATTTTTTGGGTTTGTATTTAATAAATGGGTAATCGTGTTTTGTGTTTTGAGTAATCTCATTTGGTGTAACATGTTCTCACATCTTGTGATTGTGCTAGTCGTGCATGTGTGCAGATGGTTGGGGGAGGGATTGTTTACACCTAACAAATTACATATGGAAGTTTAAAAGTCAGTTACATCATTTTGGAGGTGGTCTATATTTCCTGACAAGCATATAGAAACAACCACCATTTTAGGGGTGTGGCTTACTTTCCAGTGCTTCAAGCATATGGCATCAGCCACAATCTTGCACGCTCGACATACTTCCAGTTCTTTTGGCAACACCTTATTAACATGCTTATCTTGCCAACAATGATTTTAGGGAAACCATTATATAGATTCATTCACTAATTTGAATTGCATTCAATAAATGTTTTCAATAGGTGTGATATTGATTTGGTTAGGACAAGGGGTAAACATTCTTTTTCACTTGTGCTTGTTATCAGATGAGTATATTTATACCCATCTTTGTAGACTATTTATTTGCTTTTTAGGGGTTGTTTTGTTTCTATTTACTAGTTTTAGCTTTATATTTAGTTAAATACAATTATCTCCTCTTTTCTAAACTTTAATGCACTTCACATATTTTTCATTCAGAACCAGTCAAAAATGCATGTCAATCTCCCCTCTATCATTCTCTCTACCTTTTCGCTATTGTATATCACTATGAGGGAGTCGACGTCTGTGCTGGGGCATGGGGACTAGCCCCAAAAACCCTTATTTAACCTAGTCTATATCTAAACATGATAATACTATTACTAAATAAAGTATTTTTCTTCTTATTTCCTTGACTTGCAAATTGACGACTTGCTTTGCATGCATGTTATAATCATGGATACACATGTTGTTGTAAGCATGATTAGAGGTCTAGAACGATCTTGTTATCCCCCTGAGGTGTAAGTAGGGACAATGAGGTGATTGTGTTACAATCTGCTAACATGTTGAGGATGGTCAGTCGTAAGTGAGGGAGTCCAATTGGAATGAACTAGGAACTTGGTTGTCGATGATGGTCAGTTCCAAGAGAGTTTGGTCCAAATGATGACATGTGTCATGTGAGGGTGCGGGAGCCAAGCCTCTATTTAGCAATTTCTATTGAAGAGTTATATGTTGTAAGGATAATTAGACGGGTTTGGACTCAAAACCCCATTCCCTAGTTCATTTTATTATCATTCATTTACCTCTTTGATCTCTACTATAGGCAAAAGATTAGTTTAATCAATAAACCAACTTCTCCATGATAAATATTACACTTAATACTTCTAAATTTATATAAATTCTTAAAAATGTTATCCTTTGATTTTGATCCTAAAGTATAGTGCAATAAGGCTTCCACTTGAGTGTACTGGGGACTACTTTCGGTTAAACCTAGGAGTTAATCTTGTAGGGTTTTCTTGGTGCAACTTTTGGAGAGCAAAAAAAAATTGGCGCCGTTATTGGGGACAACGATACTTAAATAATTTTTAGTGGTATAAGTGTAATAAGGGTTTTTCTTTTTATGCTTGATATTATTGAAAATATTTTTGAACTTAACTTATCATCTCACAATCAATCGGCCTCTTTTCAGGTACTCCTAGCATATGTGAAAATCAAAAAGTTTTGACTCAGGATTGCTATTCGATTCTAAAATTGAGAGAACTCTAAAATGACTTTGCAAGAAGAAAACCATGGTAGATGTAGCAGTTGTAGAAATATCTATCCAAGAAAGAATTGAGGTGAATATTGTGGCCCAAGGAGAATTACTCCCCGAAGAAGATAGGGAGCATGCAAAAGTCAAATTCAAGACCAACTTAGAAGTCGATGAAGTTGCAGAACGTGCCAAAGGACTATAGGATTTTTCTATCCCTGAAGGAACCAACTTGACTCATCCATTCTATCCTCCATGCGATCCGATCGAGATCATGGCCCAATGGGTCAACCTACTTCAAAAATCTACCTTTATTGGAATTATTGAAGATGACTATCGGGAGCATCTCCTCAGATTCATTGACCTTTACTCTATGATGAAGCCATCTGGCACCACTGATGACGCCATACCACTACAACTCTTCAAACATTCCCTAAACAAAAAATCCAGAGCGTGGTATAGAGATCTTTGAGGGGACCCAATCATGACATGGGAGGCCCTAGAAAACAAGTTTCTAGAGAAATTCTACCCCACTTGAATGACATTTGATCAGAGGATAGATCATGAGGTTTAATCAAGTGCCCAAAGAATCTCTATATGAATCTTGCAAATGACTCAAAAAACTCATACATAGTTTCCCACATCATGGAATCCCTGAGAACCAAATCATGAAATTTTTCTATTAGGGCATTGATGATGAGACAAAGAAGTTCCTAGACTCTTCCTCTAACGGAAGCTTCACACGACATACCTTCGATAGTGCATTAAAGATAATCAACCTTGCGGTAGAGAATCAGACTCACTGGACTAGACCCTCGGGAAGTGTGTTCTTAAGGTATCCATGATGGAGGATCATTCAAAACTAAAATCTATTTCTAAAATGTTGCATCTATATCTATTAAGCGGGATAATCTCAAAAAATTCTTTAATGTGAATGAGTGGAAGAACCAGGTGCCTCAAGTGCAAATCATTGCACCTTCCTCCGAAATCTGCCATGCATTGGACCATAACATGATCCAATGTCAACAAATGTATGCTACATTCCATAAGAACCTGGTTGAGCAACAATATATAGTCACTCAAGATGAGGACATGAAATCAATTCACAATATCCCAGGGCAAGAGTACTATAACCCAAACCAAGCTCGTAATTATCCTAGTTTCTAATACGGGAAACCCCGCTAGAGCTGAGAGCCCAAATCAACACACTTCAATGCAACCCTCTCAGGATGGAGCACTATAAAATTACATTGGCACACACAATGAGGGATATCTTAGATTAAAGTTTTAAGTAGGAACTACCAGTAGCCACAACAGGATCAAAATCCAAATCAGGCCCCACCACTGCACATAGAGGTAGTACCGGTGTAGGACTCAATGAAGACACTTGAAGAGATGATGGTTTCATACCAAACTAAACTAGCCAATGCTACATCTAACCAAAAGGCATTGGAGTCACACATCACCCAATTTGTGGGTAATAAACAACCCCCAACAAGCACGATCACAGGTAAACCCAAAAACTATTCCAAGCATATAGAGTAGCTAAATGCCATGATAACTAGGCTAGGAAATGTGAACTCCACACCTCCGACTCCCACTCCTGCCTCTACTCCTCCTAGCATGAATGAAGACACCCTAGTCGAGGCTCCGAGTTGACCAAATGACTATCCAATGGTTAGTATCATGGAAGTTCAGACAACATACCCCCTTCAAGGCTATCACAACCAGGAACTAGCAAGAATTCAAACAATGTGACACTGATAATCAAGCCTGGACAAGTGAAGGAACCCAAAGATCTTTTGTACAAGCCTCATATATCATATGTAAGTTTCCTCAAGAAGACCAAGCTAGATGACCGGTCATGAAATTCAATGACACCATGAAGAAACTACATGCTAACATCATCTTCCTTGATGTGCTAACTGAAATGCCAATTTAGTGCAAATATCTAAAGACACTTCTATCTGGAAAACATTCGACCTAGAAATCTAGGACTGTGAAGCTAGTGTAAATGACCTCCAATGTAATATAAAACCATCTGCCTCAAAAGAAAAAGTATCCATGATCTTTTTGGATAAATTATTTGTTAGGAGATGAAACTTGCCATAAGGAACTTGCTGACATAGGCACAAGCATATCCATCATGCCATACATTTTTTGGCAATGTCTTGGATTCACCGATGTCCTACCAACAAAAATAGCCATTCAGTTGGATGATGCATCCATTACAAAACCCTTGGAAATAATCGAAGACGTCATGATGAAGCTAGGACATGGCACCTATGTCCCTGTTATTTCTCGATAATGCAAATCAAAGAGGATAATCACTTCCCACTTATTTTGGGGAGACCATTCATAGACACTACGAAGGCTTTAATAGTGGTTGAAGCTGACAAACTCGTCTTGCGACCATGAAAGAATACTATTGAATATCAAATCCTCGAAGATTTAAAGAAGGTACATAATTTGATTGAAGCTTTCAAGGATGAAGGTAATCTGGAACTAAAAAAAATAGATTGTTGGTATGTATGACTAGAGAGCCAATCATATGATGAGTGTAATGGCATAATGTGTAAATGATTTGATTATTAATAAAAAGCAAGCTTCCAATTTATTCTATGTTATTCAGTTATAAGATAATGATGTAACATAATAAATCTCTAGAGGATGAAATCAAGCAATTACGTATGTCTTCAAGTATGTGACTTGAATAATGAGATCTTACATATGTTAAGACTATATACATTATCATTATGTCCCTGGTCGATTGTTATTGTGGAAGGTAGATAGACAAACTAACACATAATATCAGAGTGTGAGTTGGTTGATGATAGAATCTCATTAGACATGATATATAATATCAAATCAAGAACACAAATACATGGTAGAGAATAGTGTATCAGGTAGA
>OY856411.1:45130000-45175000 GCA_963693085.1 Alisma plantago-aquatica
CTACTCGTACTAGGAATTTTTTGGGTAATAAAAAATAGGAAAATCTTTAATTCCCTTTTTTAATGCTAATAATTCTTTTTCGTTTGAGTGATATCTTTTCTCTGTATCTGTAAATGTTCCGGACGTATATCTACATACTTTTTCCTTTTGTTCATTTTTCTTTTTTAAGACTGCTCCCCAAAATTCTTCTGAGGCATCCGTTTCTATTATTAAGTCATCGTTTACTAAGGGAAGATCTAATCTTGGCAAATTTTTGCATTTTTCTTTTATAAATCTAACATGATTTATAAGTTCCTCCGTCGTGAGAAAAATAGCATTTTTCTTTAATAATTTTTGTAAGGGATTCCTTCATTTTGCCAAGTTCTCTATGAATTGTTCAGCGTAATTCAAACATCCCAAAAATCTTTGTAATTGTTTTTTGTCTTCTATTTTATCTGGAAACTTAACAATTTTTCCTACAATATGTTCCTGTAATTCTATTCCACTTGAGTCTAATTTTAGTCCTAAGAATTCTATTTTAGATTTACAAATTTCTGTTTTCTTCTTAGATAATACTATTCCTGCCTTTTGACAAAGAAGGGAAAATATTTGTAAATGTTTATAATGTTCTTCCTCATTTTTACTGGCTATTAAAATGTCATCAACATATACTAGACAAAAAGAGTTATATGGTTCAAATACTTTATCCATTCTTCTTTGATATATCTGTGGAGCATTTTTTAATCCAAAGGGCATTACCGTCCATTCATAATGTCCTTGTGGGGTACTAAATGCCGTTAATGGTATACTTTTTTGATCTAATCGTATTTGGTAAAATCCTGATTTACAGTCAAATTTTGAATAAATATTTTTACCTCTTGTCATATTTATTAAGGTTTCTTTATGTGGAAGAAAATATCCGTCAAACTTGGTATATTGATTTAGTTGCTTATAATTTACTACCATTCTAGCTTTTCCTCTTTTTATTTCTGCATGGTTTCTTACCATGAATGCGGGACTAGAATGTGGGCTTTTTTATTTTTCTATTAATTGTGATGTTTCTAATTCTTGTAATTGGGTACGGAATTCCTCAATATCAACAGGATTATATCTCATGGGTTTTACTCTGATTATTTTATTTTTATCAATTAGTTCAATTGTAGCCCATTCTTGACTGATATTCCAAAGGGCTAATGGATTATCACTATAGTGCTTTTCAAATAATGCCTCAATATCTTGTATATTGAGTTGTGCAATGATTCTCCCTATTATTGGTTGTTTTTTATTTGTAATATAATCACCACGTTTGCTGCGAAAATTAAATTTGTTTCTTTTATATGCTTTTTGTATTCTTTTTACTGTAATCCAATGGTCACAGGGTGTTAATAACTGAATATAATTTTGATGTTGTATATATAATTTAAATTTTTGTGTGAAGTTATTTCCTAATAATATATCTTGTTGTGCATATTCAGGGGTATAAAATGGTGGACATGTAATTATATAATTTCCTAAAATGATTTTAGGTTTTTTTAACTCCATGAGTTAATTCATGTCTTTTTCCCGTAAAATCTTTTACATATAACGTAGGTAGTGTTGCGATATATTTTTCAGGAAAACATTGTCTTCGCGCAATGCAAGTTCCTGCACCTGTGTCTATAAATGCATGAAAATATTCTGTTTTATATTCCTCATATATAATTCCTGCTACTATGTAGACACTATATATACTAGTCATTGTCTTTTTTCCAAAAATATTCTTGGTTATTATATGTAAAATATAGTCCTTCCCTTTGTAGTGAAAATGGTTCCATTTGTTGTAATGCACTCATTCCTAGTATAATTTCTATGTCGTCATTACGACTATCTGATTGTACATAAAGTGTAATATCAATTTTTATATCTTGTATTTTAATTGGAACAATGGCCTGATGTGTAATTTCATATTCTTGTCCATCAAAATTCGTATATGCATAAGGTGATCCTATGGGTATTTTTTCTAAATAAGGTATCATTCCTTGTTGAATAAATGAAGCTCCTTCCCCTGAATCTATTAATATTTTAGTCATATTCCATTCTTGTCCATTGAAATATTTTCTATATAATTTATAATTTCTAGCATTTCTATTGTCTGCTAAAATTCTTAAACTTGTCGTTCTTGGTAAATTTCTTAATATTGGTCATAATCTTCCGTTATATCTATCTGTGCTTGCTCTAGCTTCTTCTATTCTATTTCCATTTGTTAATTGTAATTGATTTCCCTCATATCGTAATCTTCTTGGGATTTTATTATCTGTTACTAGGGGTTTCTCTGAAACATCTATGTTTATGTTTTCTGGTATATCTATTTCTGATATTATATCTGGCTTAGTAATTTTTCCTATGTCTGTAAATATATTAGGAAGCATTATAATATCTTTATCTTCAAATTTTTCAGGGTGATGTGTATTACTAAGAGCATAGCATATTATATACGTTATCGAATAAGGAATGGATCCTTTTTTCATAAATTGTGTTCTTTGAAAATCATGTATTAAACTTAAGGTTCTATTTATATTATTATCTCTAATATTTACACTTATCTTTGGATAAATATTAAAGATTAGTTTCTGATGACTAAGATTTCCCTGTAATATTCCTAACGTAGCATCTCTTCTATCATTAATCCTATTATCCATTAATACAATATTTATAGGTGAATCTATTCCTTCTCTAAAAGTTGCTTTAATCATCATTTGAATGGCTCCTATGTGAATCCATCCTATTTTAGATCTATCTTTTATTTTTTCCATTTTTCTCATTAAGTCTTCCTTTCGTAGTAAAGGTATATTTATTCTATTTCTAGTATATTCTATTTGCATAGGCATTTCTCTATTAGTTATTCCATAATAAAAAATATGTTTTCTTTGGGTAATTTTCTAAAAAATTGATGTTTTAAATCCATCAGAATTTTCTAATCTTAATTCGGTGTTTCTTATCCTATTAAATAATTTTCTATCTATTAATACTTCTTGCAAGAAATTTCCTTCTTCTTCCTGATATTCTTCTATTATTTCTTCTTCAGTCTGATTATGTGTCTGAGAAATAATATATTGATCCATCAGATTGCTCATCATCAGTTGTTTGGACAAATTCTTGAATATTTTCGATCTCAAAAAGTTCTTCTTCTATAATTTCCTCAAATTGCTTTTGATTAATCTTCATAGATCCTCTTTTTG
The DNA here is from genome assembly GCA_963693085.1 of Alisma plantago-aquatica. NCBI lineage: Eukaryota > Viridiplantae > Streptophyta > Magnoliopsida > Alismatales > Alismataceae > Alisma > Alisma plantago-aquatica. Next base: position 45,133,198 of record OY856411.1, read on the forward strand.
TACATTCATTAGCATAATGTCCTATTTCTTGACATATAAAACATTTACATTCTTTTGGTTTCTTTTTATTATAATTTTTCTTTCTTATGTAATATTTCTGTTTCGGTTTAAGTTTAAATCCAAACCTTTTCCTTTTCTTGAACTTATATTTGTTTCTTCTATTGTACCTCATTGGTTCACATCCTATGGTTATTGGATGAGTTAATTGGGAACAACAAAGTCCTTGTTTTACTACTTTATTTGTTTTTCTACTTAGTGTGGCTTCTGCACACCATTCTTCTAATTTCATTCTTAAAAATTCTATTCGTCCTCCTAATGTATCTGCTCTTTGTCCGATGTATTGGGGATATAATTGCATCGCTTTAAATCCCCATGGATCGGGTACCTTGGTATAAAATAAATTTAATAAACTCTTGTTGGTAACATTTTCTTTATCCGTTCTGTCATATATTTTATAAAAATATTCCTGAAATTTACATATATATTCATCAATTCGGCACATATCACAGAGTTTTAAGTTATATAATAAAAAGATAAATCTCTGTTTTTCTTTTTATTTTTCTGTGTCTTTATTTACATTCCACGTTTCTCCTAAAAATTCTCTTCTTAATTCGTTTTCATAGTTGTTTACTACTTGAGCTAATGTGGTTGTTGTTCCTTTTATTGCTTCTTTATCGTTGTCAGTTAATCCTTTCCACCAATCTGCTATGATTCCTTGGAAGGTTAAATGACAAAATCTTGATGTTGTTTCAATATCATAACTTTGTGATGTAACTGATAAATATGTGGCTTTTTCCCATCTTGTTATGGCTTCATCTATATTTCTTACACAATTTAAATTTTAATAAATTCCGTTAGCACTAATATATTCTTTATTCATATTATCAACTAGGGTTTCTATAGCAATATTACTTGGTCTTCTATCAGATGCCCAATTTATTCCTTCGTATCTATTTCTATCAGTAGGTTTTCTTCTAAAGCTAGGATCTGACCAGTATCTAGCCCCTGGTTGTTCTGGTGTTTCATTTCTACTGCCTTGTCCGCTAGGGACCGTTATAGGAATAGGCATGGTTACTTGACTTCCAGAACTTTCTCCCTGTAGTGGTTTCATGTTTACCGTTCTAACTTTTTTCGTTAATCTTACTATTTCTTGACTTAGATTGTCTAATTCTTCTGCTTCAGCTTCTAAGTATCTATTTTCTAATTGTTCGATTTTAAAGTCGTCTGTTTCTTCTATCTGAAGAGGACATAAACTTATTTCATTTCCACTTGTTTGGAATAGGTTTATTTTTTATAAACATTCGTTATTTTGTTTTTCATACAAATATTCCATTGTTCTTTGTAATTCTACTATCATTTCTTGGATTTTCTAAAAGTTCTTCGAATGGTTTTCATGAACCTTTACATCTAGTTTCTTATACATATTATTCAATATTAACTTCAAATTCCAGATCTAAAGCTTCATATATGTTATTATCTTCTGAATCGTTAAATTCATTCTTTAAAATTTTATCTTTGAGTTTTAGATCGTTGCATGGCTCTGATACCACTTCGTTGGTGATTAAAAAACGTGGTGATTATAACCAGGGGCTAGATACTGGTCAGATCCTAGCTTTAGAAGAAAACCTACTGATAGAAATAGATATGAATGAATAAATTGGGCATCTGATAAAAGACCAAGTAATATTGCTATAGAAACCCCAGTTGATTATATGAATCAAGAATATATTAGTGCTAACGGAATTCATTTAAATTTAAATTGTGTAAGAAATATAGATGAAGCCATAACAAGATGGGCAAAAGCCACATATTTATCAGTTACATCACAAAGTTATGATATTGAAACAGAATCAAGATTTTGTCATTTAACCTTCCAAGGAATCATAGCAAATTGGTGGAAAGGATTAACTGACAACGATAAAGAAGCAATAAAAGGGTTTATTTGTAATATAATCACCACGTTTGCTGTGAAAATTAAATTTGTTTCTTTTATATGCTTTTTGTATTCTTTTTACTATAATCCAATGGTCACAGGGTGTTAATAACTGAATATAATTTTGATGTTGTATATATAATTTAAATTTTTGTGTGAAGTTATTTCCTAATAATATATCTTGTTGTGCATATTTAGGGGTATAAAATGGTGGACATGTAATTATATAATTTCCTAAAATGATTTTAGGTTTTTTAACTCCATGAGTTATTCATGTCTTTTTCCCGTAAAATCTTTTCCATATAACATAGGTAGTGTTGTGATATATTTTTCAGAAAAACATTGTCTTCGCGCAATGCAAGTTCCTGCACCTGTGTCTATAAATGCATGAAAATATTCTGTTTTATATTCCTTATATATAATTCCTGCTACTATGTAGACGCTATATATACTAGTCATTGTCTTTTTTCCAAAAATATTCTTGGTTATTATATGTAAAATATAGTCCTTCCCTTTGTAGTGAAAATGGTTCCATTTGTTATACTGCACTCATTCCTAGTATAATTTCTATGTCGTCATTACGACTATCTGATTGTACATAAAGCGTAATATCAATTTTTATATCTTGTATTTCAATTGGAACAATGGCCTGATGTGTAATTTCATATTCTTGTCCATCAAAATTCGTATATGCATAAGGTGATCCTATGGGTATTTTTTCTAAATAAGGTATCATTCTTTGTTGAATAAATGAAGCTCCGGCCCCTGAATCTATTAATATTGTAGTCATATTCCATTCTTGTCCATTGAAATATTTTCCATATAATTTATAATTTCTAGCATTTCTATTGTCTGCTAAAATTCTTAAACTTGTCGTTCTTGGCAAATTTCTTAATATTGGTCGTAATCTTCCATTATATCTATCTGTGCTTGCTCTAGCTTCTTCTATTCTATCTCCATTTTTTAATTGTAATTGATTTCCCTCATATCGTAATCTTCTTGGGATTTTATTATCTGTTACTAGGGGTTTCTCTGAAACATCTATGTTTATGTTTTCTGGTATATCTATTTCTGATATTATATCTGGCTTAGTAATTTTTCCTATGTCTTTAAATATATTAGGAAGTATTATAATATCTTTATCTTCAAATTTTTCAGAGTGATGTGTATTACTAAGAGTATAGCTTATTATATATGTTATCGAATAAGGAATGGATCCTTTTTTCATAAATTCTGTTATTTGAAAATCCTATATTAAACTTAAGGTTCTATTTATATTATTATCTCTAATATTTACACTTATCTTTGGATAAATATTAAAGATTAGTTTCTGATGACTAAGATTTCCCTGTAATATGGCTAATGTAGCATCTCTTCTATCATTAATCCTATTATCCATTAATACAATATTTATAGGTGAATCTATTCCTTCTCTAAAAGTTGCTTTAATCATCATTTGAATGGCTCCTATGTGAATCCATCCTATTTTAGATCTATCTTTTATTTTTTCCATTTTTCTCATTAAGTCTTCCTTTCGTAGTAAAGGTATATTTATTATATTTCTAGTATATTCTATTTGCATATGCATTTCTCTATTAGTTATTCCATAACAAAAAATATGTTTTCTTTGGGTAATTTTCTCAAAAATTGATGTTTTAAATCCATCAGAATTTTCTAATCTTAATTCGGTGTTTCTTATCCTATTAAATAATTTTCTATCTATTAATACTTCTTGCAAGAAATTTCCTTCTTCTTCCTGATATTCTTCTATTATTTCTTCTTCGGTCTGATTCTGTGTTTGAGAAATAATAGATTGATCCATCGGATTGCTCATCATCAGTTGTTTGGACAAATTCTTGAATATTTTCGATCTCAGAAAGTTCTTCTTCTATAATTTCCTCAAATTGCTTTTGATTAATCTTCTTAGATCCTCTTTTTGGACATTCATTAGCATAATGTCCTATTTCTTGACATATAAAACATTTACATTCTTTTGGTTTCTTTTTATTATAATTTTTCTTTCTTCTGTAATATTTTTGTTTCGGTTTAGGTTTAAATCCAAACCTTTTCCTTTTCTTGAACTTATATTTGTTTCTTCTATTGTACCTCATTGGTTCACATCCTATGGTTATTGGATGAGTTAATTGGGAACAACAAAGTCCTTGTTTTACTACTTTATTTGTTTTTCTACTTAGTGTGGCTTCTGCACACCATTCTTCTAATTTCATTCTTAAAAATTCTATTTGTCCTCCTAATGTATCTGCTCTTTGTCCGATGTATTGGGGATATAATTGCATCGCTTTAAATCCCCATGGAACGGGTACCTTGGTATAAAATAAATTTAATAAACTCTTGCTGGTAACATTTTCTTTATCCGTTCTGTCATATATTTTATAAAAATATTCCTAAAATTTACATATATATTCATCAATTCGGCACATATCACAGAGTTTTAAGTTATATAATAAAAAGATAAATCTCTGTTTTTCTTTTTCTTTTTTTGTGTATTTATTTACATTCCACGTTTCTCCTAAAATTTCTCTTCTTAATTCGTTTTCAATTGTTTACAACTTGAGCTAATGCGGTTGTTGTTCCTTTTATTGCTTCTTTAACGTTGTCAGTTAATCCTTTCCACCAATCTTCTACGATTCCTTGGAAGGTTAAATGACAAAATCTTGATGTTGTTTCAATATCATAACTTTGTGATGTAACTGATAAATATGTGGCTTTTGCCAATCTTGTTATGGCTTCATCTATATTTTTTACACAATTTAAATTTAAATAAATTCCATTATCACTAATATATTCCTGATTCATATAATCAACTGGGGTTTCTATAGCAATATTACTTGGTCTTCTATCAGATGCCCAATTTATTCCTTCGTATCTATTTCTATCAGTAGGTTTTCTTCTAAAGCTAGGATCTGACCAGTATCTAGCCCCTGGTTGTTCTGGTGTTTCATTTCTACTGCCTTGTCCGCTAGGGACCATTGTAGGAATAGGCATGGTTACTTGACTTCCAGAACTTTCTCCCTGTAGTGGTTTCATGTTTATCATTCTAACTTTTTCCATTAATCTTACTATTTCTTGACTTAGACTATCTAATTCTTCTGCTTCGGCTTCTAAGTATCTATTTTCTAATTGTTCGATTTTAAAGTCGTCTTTTTCTTCTATCTGAAGAGGACATAAACTTATTTCGTTTCCACTTGTTTGGAATAGGTTTATTTTTGATAAACATTCGTTATTTTGTTTTTCATACAAATATTCCATTGTTCTTTGTAATTCTACTATCATTTATTGGATTTTCTGAAAGTTCTTCGAATGGTTTTCATGAACCTATACATCTAGTTTCTTATACATATTATTCAATATTAACTTCAAATTCCAGATCTAAAGCTTCGTATATGTTATTATCTTCTAAATCGTTAAATTCATTCTTTAAAATTTTATCTTTGAGTTTTAGATCGTTGCATGGCTCTGATACCACTTCGTTGATGCAGAAATTTTTGATTCTGTTATCATGCTTTGAAAACATACTCGAACTACCCTTATGGGTGTTGTATGCTTTCTTCGCTTTATCATTTTGTCTATAATTATTACATTTTTTAGACTGGATTCTTAATCTCTTCCCCTTTATACTACAAATTTTACGCATAATTGAATTCATAGTGTAAGAAACTAGCATCCAGAAAGAAGACGATAACACTCTGAGTATCATAGATAACAGGATAATCTGTATACCTATGTTGCCCACCTCGCTTCTTCTTATCTTCAATCGCCAGCCGATCTGCTCTTAACGATTTCTAAGAGAAGTACTCCTTAGACTTCGACGTTCCGGATCTCAGACTCCTCATCATCCTATAGCCTTCATGTCCCTGTGTCCTTATGCACTCTTTTGCTTGGTCAGACTTCTGGACGATGGCCTCCGGGATGGAATAAGGGAGAGATATCTCTCGACTGATGAAGATAGAAGAACTGGGGGTGTAACGGGTTACACACTATCTTTCCTATTCTATGATAGTACACGGATTATGATCTTCAAACTGGAGCTTGCTTCCTACACTTATGGAATTAGCACGCAAGAATCATCTCAAGAACTTGAAATGGAATCTGGAATAGAATTAGGATATCGAGCCTCTGCTCTTTTTATTGCAAGATCTCCTTTACATACATAGCTACCCTTTGGGACTCACTCCCACTACCTCTACTACTATCCCTCGAGAGTTTATATAAAGACTCTCTCGGTTACATTACATTGATGCTTCTCTTTTTTCTTTACATGGTTGTCGAACACTTGTCCGGTGGCGAGCATTCTTCTTTTTGAAATCTTTCTCCAACGTACATCTGTCTGGTGGAGGGTTCTTTGTCGTTCTTTGCTTCTTGCAAGTGCCTTCTTACGTCATTGATGACGTGTCTTCTTCTAGAATGCTTTTTATCGGCTTGTGCTGCTATGGCTCTCTCTTTCCATTTTATCTTGACATCCGGGACATATTTTTCCCTCATGCCTTCTGAGTTGGCAAAATATCTGCTGACATCTGTTGCTTGATTTAATTTGTCTGGTTTCTATTCTTCTTAGAAACCTTTCTAAATTAATTTTTGTAGAGGTATTAGTTCTTCTTGTATTCGATAGAATGATTGTGCTATCCGAAGCCTTATGAACCCAACTTCGGTTTTCATTAATTAATTTTTCTAGTACTTGGCAAAGGATTTTTAATCCTAATGCCCTTCTTGTTTCAACAAATTCCTTATTAACCTTGTTCTCTTCAAATTCTTTTCTGTAATCTGTGTCAATCTCTTTGACGTATTCTGGGGAGGATACTCCAATTTGAATACAGTGTATTGGACTAAATTTCTTTAATTGTTCCCAGTCCTCCGATGCTGAGAAAATCTTGATATAAATGTCACTAGTAGGTTTTACTAGTGGACTATTATTTTTGAATTCTCTGACTGATCTGGCAATATCTTGGGGCAGTCCTTGTATTTCCCCAAGATCTTGGCTTAGATATATTAAATTCACTGCTCCGATTCTGAAACAATCTCTGATGATTCTTGGATCAGCTCCTTTATCAAAGTGATTTCTGGGATATATTCCTGTATGATCTGGAACACACGTTTCTGTTGTTTTGAGATTGTAAACAATCTCTAATAAGGTTCTATATTCATTTTCATTTTTTGTTAAGAACTCTGCAAGGCTCAATTGCAGGTCATATTCCTGCTCGTTCTGAGATACCCGAAATTTAAATATCCTTTCGGGCATCAATTTGATATTATCCGTTGTATTGCAGTGTTCTTTTCTCCGAAGAGATTGTATTTTCCGCGGTTAAGCGGGAGCTATTGTTTGAAGAAATAGCAGTTTGAAAACTGCTTCTTGCCACTTGGCTATTATCTTTCTCCGTAGAGATAGTATTTTCAGCTGTGAAGCTGGTCTTAGCAGTTTTAAAGTTGCTTTCTTTTGCCATCAGGCTTGTATTTTCAGTAGTTTTTCCGACAGAATCAGAAATCTGGAGGGATATATCTATTGGCCTTTTACCTGTCATTCTATCCATCCTTTCTGATCCTTTTTGTTGAATCTCCCTTCTGAATGGTTTAAATCTGCAATTATTCCTGCAATGTCTTGTTTACTTTCCTCTATATTATCAATAATTTTATCTTGCTTATGGATCATCTCTACTAATTCTACATAATTTTCTTGTCACAAATTACAATTTCTCTACAGTCGAGCTTCTAATTCTGCAAGTTTTTTGTCAACCTGCTCCATTGTATTCTCTTGATAAGAAATCTGCAAGAACGTTAGTTTCTCCTTCAATAATTTCTATATCAAAAATATATTCTGCAAAGAATGTTTGCCATCTACTTAGTCTTTTATATTCGGGTGTTGATGGTAAATTATTTTTAATAAATGTTTTTGCTTGGGTATTGTCTATTCGTACTAGAAATTTTTTGGGTAATAAAAAATAGGAAAATTTTTTAATTCCCTTTTTTAATGCTAATAATTCTTTTTCGTTTGAGTGATATTTTTTCTCTGTATCTGTAAATGTTCCGGACGTATATCTACATACTTTTTCCTTTTGTTCATTTTTATTTTTTACGACTGCTCCCCAAAATTCTTCTGAGGCATCAGTTTCTATTATTAAGTCGTCGTTTTCTAAGGGAAGATCTAATCTTGGCAAATTTTTGCATTTTTCTTTTATAAATCTAACATGATTTATAAGTTCCTCCGTCATGAGAAAAATAGCATTTTTCTTTACGATATGAGGGAAATCAATTACAATTAACAAATGGAGATAAAATAGAAGAAGCTAGAGCAAGCACAGATAGATATAACAGAAGATTACGACCAATATTAAGAAATTTGCCAAGAACGACAAGTTTAAGAATTTTAGCAGACAATAGAAATGCTAGAAATTATAAATTATATGGAAAATATTTCAATGGACAAGAATGGAATATGACTACAATATTAATAGATTCAGGGGAAGGAGCTTCATTTATTCAACAAGGAATGATACCTTATTTAGAAAAAATACCCATAGGATCACCTTATGCATATACGAATTTTGATGGACAAGAATATGAAATTACACATCAGGCCATTGTTCCAATTGAAATACAAGATATAAAAATTGATATTACGCTTTATGTACAATCAGATAGTCGTAATGACGACATAGAAATTATACTAGGAATGAGTGCATTACAACAAATGGAACCATTTTCACTACAAAGGGAAGGACTATATTTTACATATAATAACCAAGAATATTTTTGGAAAAAAGACAATGACTAGTATATATAGTGTCTACATAGTAGCAGGAATTATATATGAGGAATAAAAAACAGAATATTTTCATGCATTTATAGACACAGGTGCAGGAACTTGCATCGCGCGAAGACAATGTTTTCCTGAAAAATATATCACAACACTACCTACGTTATATGGAAAAGATTTTATGGGAAAAAGACATGAATTAACTCATGGAGTTAAAAAACCTAAAATCATTTTAGGAAATTATATAATTACATGTCCACCATTTTAAACCCCTGAATATGCACAACAAGATATATTATTAGGAAATAACTTCACACAAAAATTTAAATTATATATACAACATCAAAATTATATTCAGTTATTAACACCCTGTGACCATTGGATTACAGTAAAAAGAATACAAAAAGCTTATAAAAGAAACAAATTTAATTTTCGCAGCAAACGTGGTAATTTTATTACAAATAAAAAACAACCAATAACAGGGAGAATCATTGCACAACTCAATATACAAGATATTGAGGCATTATTTGAAAAGAACTATAGTGATAATCCATTAGCCCTTTGGAATATCAGTCAAGAATGGGCTACAATCGAACTAATTGATGAAAATAAAATAATCAGAGTAAAACCCATGAGATATAATCCTGTTGATATTGAGGAATTCCGTACCCAATTACAAGAATTAGAAACATCACAATTAATACAAAAATAAAAAAGCCCACATTCTAGTCCAGCATTCATGGTAAGAAACCATGCAGAAATAAAAAGAGGAAAAGCTAGAATGGTAGTAAATTATAAGCAACTAAATCAATATACCAAGTTTGACGGATATTTTCTTCCACATAAAGAAACCTTAATAAATATGACAAGAGGTAAAAATATTTATTCAAAATTTGACTGTAAATCAAGATTTTACCAAATACGATTAGATGAAAAAAGTATACCATTAACGACATTTAGTACCCCACAAGGACATTATGAATGGACAGTAATGCCCTTTGGATTAAAAAATGCTCCACAGATATATCAAAGAAGAATGGATAAAGTATTTGAACCATATAACTCTTTTTGTCTAGTATATGTTGATGACATTTTAATAGCCAGTAAAAATGAGGAAGAACATTATAAACATTTACAAATATTTTCCCTTCTTTGTCAAAAGGCAGGAATAGTATTAATTAAGAAGAAAACAGAAATTTGTAAATCTAAAATAGAATTCTTAGGACTAAAATTAGACTCAAGTGGAATAGAATTACATGAACATATTGTAGGAAAAATTGTTAAGTTTCCAGATAAAATAGAAGACAAAAAACAATTACAATGATTTTTGGGATGTTTGAATTACACTGAACAATTCATAGAAAACTTGGCAAAATTAAGGAATCCCTTACAAAAATTATTAAAGAAAAATGCTATTTTTCTCATGACGGAGGAACTTATAAATCATGTTAGATTTATAAAAGAAAAATGCAAAAATTTGCCAAGATTAGATCTTCCCTTAGAAAACGACGACTTAATAATAGAAACTGATGCCTCAGAAGAATTTTGAGGGGCAGTCTTAAAAAAGAAAAATGAACAAAAGGAAAAAAGTATGTAGATATACGTCCGGAACATTTACAGATACAGAGAAAAGATATCACTCAAACGAAAAAGAATTATTAGCATTAAAAAAGGGAATTAAAAAATTTTCCTATTTTTTATTACCCAAAAAATTCCTAGTACAAGTAGACAATACCCAAGTAAAAGCATTTACTAAAAATAATTTACCATCTACACCAAAATATTAAAGACTAAGTATATGGAAAACATTCTTTGCAGAATATATTTTTGATATAGAAATTATTAAAGGAGAAACTAACGTTCTTGCATATTTCTTATCAAGAGAATACAATGGAGCATGTTGACAAAAAACTTGGAGAATTAGAAGCTCGACTGCAGAGAAATTGTAATTTGTTACAAGAAAATTACGTAGAATTAGTAGAGATGATCCAGAAGCAAGATAAAATTATTGATAATATAGAGGAAAGTAAACAAGACATTGCAGGAATAATTGCAGATTTAAACCACTTCAGAAGGGAGATTCAACAAAAAGGATAAGAAAGGATGGATAAAATGACAGGTAAAAGGCCAATAGATATATCCCTCCAGATTTCTGATTCTATCAGAAAAACTACTGAAAATACAAGCTTGATGGTAAAAGAAAGCAGCTTTAAAACTGCTAAGACCAGCTTCACAGCTGAAAATACTATCTCCACGGAGAAAGATAATAGCCAAGTGGCAAGAAGTAATTTTCAAACTGCTATTTCTTCAGAAAATAGCTCCCTCTTAACCGCGGAAAATACAATCTCTTCGGAGAAAGAACACCGCAATACAGCGGATAATATCAAATTGATGCCCGAAAGGATATTTAAATTCCGGGTATCTCAGAACGAGCAGGAATATGACCTGCAATTGAGCCTTGCAGAGTTCTTAACAAAAAATGAAAATGAATATAGAACCTTATTAGAGATTGTTTACAATCTCAAAACAATGGAAACGTGTGTTCCAGATCATACGGGAATATATCCCAGAATTAACTTTGATAAAGGAGCTGATCCAAGAATCATCAGAGATTGTTTCAGAATCGGAGTAGCGAATTTAATATATCTAAGCCAAGATCATGGGGAAATACACAGACTTCCCCAAGATATTGCCAGATCAGTCAGAGAATTCAAAAATAATAGTCCACTAGTAAAACCTACTAGTGACATTTATATCAAGATTTTCTCAGCATCAGAGGACTGGGAAAAATTAAAGAAATTTAGTTCAATACACTGTATTCAAATTGGAGTATCCTCCCCAGAATACGTCAAAGAGATTGATGCAGATTACAGAAACGAATTTGAAGAGAACAAGGTTAATAAGGAATTTGTTGAAACAAGAAGGGCATTAGGATTAAAAATCCTTTGCCAAGTACTAGAAAAATTAATTAATGAAAACAGAAGTTGGCTTCATAAGGCTTTGGATAGCACAAACATTCTATCCAATACATGAAGAACTAATACCTCTACAAAAATTAATTTAGAAAGGTTTCTAAGAAGAATAGAAACCGGACAAATTAAATCAAGCAACAGATGTCAGCAGATATTTTGCCAACTCAGAAGGCATGACGGAAAAATATGTCCCGGATGTCAAGATAAAATGGAAAGAGACAGCCATAGCAGCACAAGCCGATAAAAAGCATTCTAGAAGAAGACACGTCATCAATGACGTAAGAAGGCACTTGCAAGAAGCAAAGAACGACAAAGAACCCTCCACCAGATAGATGTACGTTGGAGAAAGATTTCAAAAAGAAGAATGCTCGCCACCGGACAAGTGTTCGAAAACCATGTAAAGAAAAAAGAGAAGCATCAATGTAATGTAACCGAGAGAGTCTTTATATAAACTCTCGAGGGATAGTAGTATAGGTAGTGGGAGTGAGTCCCAAAGGGTAGCTATGTATGTAAAGGAGATCTTTCAATAAAAAGAGCAGAGGCTCGATTTCCTAATTCTATTCCAGATTCCATTTCACGTTTTTGAGATGATTCTTGCATGCTAATAACATAAGTGTAGGAAGCAAGCTCCAGTTTGAAGATCATAATCCTTGTACTATCATAGAATAGGAAAGATAGTGTGTAACCCGTTACACCCCCAGTTCTTCTATCTTCATCAGTCGAGAGATATCTCTCCCTTATTCATTCCCGGAGGCCATCGTCCAGAAGTCCGACCAAGCAAACGAGTGCATAAGGACACAGGGACATGAAGGCTATAGGATGATGAGGAGTCTGAGATCTAGAACGTCGAAGTCTAAGGAGTACTTCTCTTAGAAATTGTTAAGAGAAGATCGACTGGCGATTGAAGATAAGAAGAAGCGAGGTGGGCAACACAGGTATACAGATTATCTTGCTATCTATGATACTCAGAGTGTTAGCGTCTTCTTTCTGGATGCTAGTTTCTTACACTATGAATTCAATTATGCGAAAAATTTGTAGTATAAAGGGGAAGAGATTAAGAATCCAATCTAAAAAATGTAATAATTATAGACAAAATGATAAAGCTAAGAAAGCATACAACACCCATAAGGGCAGTTCGAGTATGTTTTCAAAGCATGATAACAGAATCAAAAATTTCTGTACCAACGAAGTGGTATCAGAGCCATGCAACGATCTAAAACTCAAAGATAAAATTTTAAAGAATGAATTTAATGATTTAGAAGATAATAACATATACAAAGCTTTAGATCTGGAATTTGAAGTTAATATTGAATAATATGTATAAGAAACTAGATGTACAGGTTCATGAAAACCATTCGAAGAACTTATATGGTTCTTATTCTATTAAAATGTCATCAACATATACTAGACAAAAAGAGTTATATGGTTCTTCTTCTATTCTATCTCCATTTGTTAATTGTAATTGATTTCCCTCATATCGTAATCTTCTTGGGATTTTATTATCTGTTACTAGGGTTTCTCTGAAATATCTATGTTTATGTTTTCTGGTATATCTATTTCTGATAGAATTAGAAGCAATAAAAGGAACAGCAACCACATTAGCTCAAGTAGTAAACAACTATGAAAACGAATTAAGAAGAGAATTTTTAGGAGAAACGTGGCATGTAAATCTTGTGTGCAGAAGCCACACTAAGTAGAAAAACAAATATTTACACTTATCTTTGGATAAAATATTACGATATGAGGGAAATCAATCACAATTAACAAATGGAGATAGAATAGAAGAAGCTAGAGCAAGCTCCAATTTGAAGATCATAATCCTTGTACTATCATAGAATAGGAAACATTCTTCTAATTTCATTCTTAAAAATTCTATTCGTCCTCCTAATGTATCTGCTCTTTGTCCGATGTATTGGGGATATAATTGCATCGTTTAAATCCCCATGGATCAGGTACCTTGGTATAAAATAAATTTAATAAACTCTTGCTGGTAACATTTTCTTTATCCGTTATGTCATATATTTTATAAAAATATTCCTGAAATTTACATAGAAGAACTTTCTGAGATCGAAAATATTCAAGAATTTGTCGAAACAACTAATGATGAGCAATCCGATGGATCAATCTATTATTTCTCAGACACAGAATCAGACTGAAGAAGAAATAATAGAAGAATATCAGGAAGAAGCAGGAGATTTCTTGCAAGAAGTATTAATAGATAGAAAATTATTTCATAGGATAAGAAACACCGAATTAAGATTAGAAAATTCTGATGGATTTAAAACATCAATTTTTGAGAAAATTACCCAAAGAAAACATATTTTTTATTATGGAATAACTAATAGAGAAATGCCTATGCAAATAGAATATACTAGAAATAGAATAAATATACCTTTACTACGAAAGGAAGACTTAATGAGAAAAATGGAAAAAATAAAAGATAGATCTAAAATAGGATGGATTCACATAGGAGCCATTCAATTGATGATTAAAGCAACTTTTAGAGAAGGAATAGATTCACCTATAAATATTGTATTAATGGATAATAGGATTAATGATAGAAGAGAATCTTTAATATTTATCCAAAGATAAGTGTAAATATTAGAGATAATAATATAAATAGAACCTTAAGTTTAATACAGGATTTTCAAAGAACAGAATTTATGAAAAAAGGATCCATTCCTTATTCGATAACGTATATAATAAGCTATGCTCTTTGTAATACACATCACTCTAAAAAATTTGAAGATAAAGATATTATAATGCTTCCTAATATATTTAAAGACATAGGAAAAATTACTAAGCCAGATATAATATCAGAAATAGATATACCAGAAAACATAAACATAGATGTTTCATAGAAACCCCTAGTAACAGATAATAAAATCCCAAGAAGATTACGGTATGAGGGAAATCAATTACAATTAACAAATGGAGATAGAATAGAAGAAGCTAGAGCAAGCACATATAGATATAACGGAAGATTACGACCAATATTAAGAAATTTGCCAAGAACGACAAGTTTAAGAATTTTAGCAGACAATAGAAATGCTAGAAATTATAAATTATATGGAAAATATTTCAATGGACAAGAATGGAATATGACTACAATATTAATAGATTCAGGGGCAGGAGCTTCATTTATTCAACAAGGAATGATACCTTATTTAGAAAAAATACCCATAGGATCACCTTATGCATATACGAATTTTGATGGACAAGAATATTAAATTACACATCAGGCCCTTGATCCAATTGAAATACAAGATATAAAAATTGATATTACGCTTTATGTACAATCAGATAGTCGTAATGACGACATAGAAATTATACTAGGAATGAGTGCATTACAACAAATGGAACCATTTTCACTACAAAGGGAAGGGCTATATTTTACATATAATAACCAAGAATATTTTTGGAAAAAAGACAATGACTAGTATATATAGTGTCTACATAGTAGCAGGAATTATATATGAGGAATATAAAACAGAATATTTTCATGCATTTATAGACACAGGTGCAGGAACTTGCATCGCACGAAGACAATGTTTTCCTGAAAAATATATCACAACACTACATACGTTATATGGAAAAGATTTTACGGGAAAAAGACATGAATTAACTCATGGAGTTAAAAAACCTAAAATCGTTTTAGGAAATTATATAATTAGATGTCCACCATTTTATACCCCTGAATATGCACAACAAGATATATTATTAGGAAATAACTTCACACAAAAATTTAAATTATATATACAACATCAAAATTATATTCAGTTATTAACACCCTGTGACCATTGGATTACAGTAAAAAGAATACAAAAAGCATATAAAAGAAACAAATTTAATTTTCGCAGCAAACGTGGTGATTATATTACAAATAAAAAACAACCAATAACAGGGAGAATCATTGCACAATCAATATACAAGATATTGAGGCATTATTTGAAAAGAACTATAGTGATAATCCATTAGCCCTTTGAAATACCAGTCAAGAATGGGCTACAATCGAACTAATTGATGAAAATAAAATAATCAGAATAAAACCCATGAGATATAATCATGTTGATATTGAGGAATTCCGTACCCATTTACAAGAATTAGAAACATCACAATTAATACAAAAATCAAAAATCCCACATTCTAGTCCAACATTCATGGTAAGAAACCATGCAGAAATAAAAAGAGGAAAAGCTAGAATGGTAGTAAATTATAAGCAACTAAATCAATATACCAAGTTTGACGGATATTTTCTTCCACATAAAGAAACCTTAATAAATATGACAAGAGGTAAAAATATTTATTCAAAATTTGACTGTAAATCAGGATTTTACCAAATACGATTAGATGAAAAAAGTATACCATTAACAGCATTTAGTACCCCACAAGGACATTATGAATGGACGGTAATGCCCTTTGGATTAAAAAATGCTCCGCAGATATATCAAAGAAGAATGGATCAAGTATTTGAACCATATAACTCTTTTTGTCTAGTATATGTTGATGACATTTTAATAGCCAGTAAAAATGAGGAAGAACATTATAAACATTTACAAATATTTTCCCTTCTTTGTCAAAAGGCAGGAATAGTATTATCTAAGAAGAAAATAGAAATTTGTAAATCTAAAATAGAATTCTTAGGAATAAAATTAGACTCAAGTGGAATAGAATTACAGGAACATATTGTAGGAAAAATTGTTAAGTTTCCAGATAAAATAGAAGACAAAAAACAATTACAAAGATTTTTGGGATGTTTGAATTACGCTGAACAATTCATAGAAAACTTGGCAAAATTAAGGAATCCCTTCCAAAAATTATTAATGAAAAATGCTATTTTTCTCATGACGGAGGAACTTATAAATCATGTTATATTTAGAAAAGAAAAATGGAAAAATTTGCCAAGATTAGATCTTCCCTTAGAAAACGACGACTTAATAATAGAAACTGATGCCTCAGTAGAATTTTGGGGAGCAGTCTTAAAAAAGAAAAATGAACAAAAAGAAAAAGTATGTAGATATACGTCCGAAACATTTACAGATACAGAGAAAAGATATCACTCAAAAGAAAAAGAATTATTAGCATTAAAAAAGGGAATTAAAAATTTTCCTATTTTTATTACCCAAAAAATTCCTAGTACGAGTAGACAATACCCAAGTAAAAGCATTTGTTAAAAATAATTTACCATCTACACCAGGATATAAAAGACTAAGTAGATGGCAAACATTCTTTGCAAAATATATTTTTGATATAGAAATTATTAAAGGAGAAACTAATGTTCTTGCAGATTTCTTATCAAGAGAATACAATGGAGTAGGTTGACAAAAAACTTGCAGAATTAGAAGCTCGACTACAGAGAAATTGTAATTTGTTACAAGAAAATTACGTAGAATTAGTAGAGATGATCCAGAAGCAAGATAAAATTATTGATGACTAAGGAATGGATCCTTTTTTCATAAATTTTGTTCTTTGAAAATCCTGTATTAAACTAAAGGTTCTATTTATATTATTATCTCTAATATTTACACTTATCTTTGGATAAATATTAAAGATTAGTTTCTGATGACTAAGATTTCCCTGTAATATTCCTAACGTAGCATCTCTTCTATCATTAATCCTATTATCCATTAATACAATAATTATAGGTGAATCTATTCGTTCTCTAAAAGTTGCTTTAATCATCATTTGAATGGCTCCTATGTGAATCCATCCTATTTTAGATCTATCTTTTATTTTTTCCATTTTTCTAATTTAAGTCTTCCTTTCATAGTAAAGGTATATTTATTCTATTTCTAGTATATTCTATTTGCATAGGCATTTCTCTATTAGTTATTCCATAATAAAAAATATGTTTTCTTTGGGTAATTTTCTCAAAAATTGATGTTTTAAATCCATCCAAATTTTCTAATATTAATTCACTGTTTCTTATCCTATTAAATAAATTTCTATCTATTAATACTTCTTGCAAGAAATTTCATGCTTCTTCCTGATATTCTTCTATTATTTCTTCTTCAGTCTGATTCTGTGTCTGAGAAATAATAGATTGATCCATCGGATTGCTCATCATCAGTCGTTTGGACAAATTCTTGAATATTTTCGATCTGAGAAAGTTATTCTTCTATAATTTCCTCAAATTGCTTTTGATTAATCTTCTTAGATTCTCTTTTTGGACATTAATTAGCATAATGTCCTATTTCTATACCTTTACTACGAAAGGAAGACTTAATGAGAAAAATGGAAAAAATAAAAAATAGATCTAAAATAGGATGGATTCACATAGGAGCCATTCAAATGATGATTAAAGCAACTTTTAGAGAAGGAATAGATTCACCTATAAATATTGTATTAATGGATAATAGGATTAATGATAGAAGAGATGCTACGTTAGGAATATTACAGGGAAATCTTAGTCATCAGAAACTAATCTTTAATATTTATCCAAAGATAAGTGTAAATATTAGAGATAATAATATAAATAGAACCACTCTTTTGCTTGGTCGGACTTCTAGACGATGGCCTCCGGGATGGAATAAGGGAATAAAATATCCTTTCTGATCCTTTTTGTTGAATCTCCCTTCTGAAGTGGTTTAAATCTGCAATTATTCCTGTTGGTAAAATCCTGATTTACAGTCAAATTTTGAATAAATATTTTTACCTCTTGTCATATTTATTAAGGTTTCTTTATGTGGAAGAAAATATCCGTCAAACTTGGTATATTGATTTAGTTGCTTATAATTTACTACCATTCTAGCTTTTCCTCTTTTTATTTCTACATGGTTTCTTACCATGAATGCTGAACTAGAATGTGGGCTTTTTTATTTTTGTATTAATTGTGATGTTTCTAATTCGTGTAATTGGGTACGGAATTCTTCAATATCAACAGGATTATATCTCATGGGTATTACTCTGATTATTTTATTTTCATCAATTACTTCGATTGTAGCCCATTCTTGACTGATATTCCAAAGGGCTAATGGATTATCACTATAGTTTTTTTCAAATAATTCCTCAATATCTTGTATATTGAGTTGTGTAATGATCCTCCCCGTTATTGGTTGTTTTTTATTTGTAATATAATCACCATGTTTGCTGCGAAAATTAAATTTGTTTCTTTTATATGCTTTTTGTATTCTTTTTATTGTAATCCAATGGTCACAAGGTGTTAATAACTGAATATAATTTTGATATTGTATATATAATTTAAATTTTTGTGTGAAGTTATTTCCTAATAATATATCTTGTTGTGCATATTCAGGGGTATAAAATGGTGGACATGTAATTATATAATTTCCTAAAATGATTTTAGGTTTTTTAACTCCATGAGTTAATTCATGCCTTTTTCCCGTAAAATCTTTTCCATATAACGTAGGTAGTGTTGTGATATATTTTTCAGGAAAACATTATCTTCACGTGATGCGAGTTCCTACACATGTGTCTATAAATGCATGAAAATATTCTGTTTTATATTCCTCATATATAATTCCTGCTACTATGTAGACAGTATATATACTAGTCATTGTCTTTTTTCCAAAAATATTCTTGGTTATTATATGTAAAATATAGTCCTTCCCTTTATAGTGAAAATGATTCCATTTGTTGTAATGCACTCATTCCTAGTATAATTTCTATGTCATCATTACGACTATCTGATTGTACATAAAGCGTAATATCAATTTTTATATCTTGTATTTCAATTGGAACAATGGCTTGATGTGTAATTTCATATTCTTGTCCATCAAAATTCATATATGCATAAGGTGATCCTATGTGTATTTTTTCTAAATAAGGTATCATTCCTTGTTGAATAAATGAAGCTCCTGCCCCTGAATCTATTAATGTTGTAGTCATATTCCATTCTTGTCCATTGAAATATTTTCCATATAATTTATAATTTCTAGCATTTCTATTGTCTGCTAAAATTCTAAAACTTGTCGTTCTTGGCAAATTTCTTAATATTGGTCGTAATCTTCCGTTATATCTATCTGTGCTTACTCTAGCTTCTTCTATTCTATCTCCATTTGTTAATTGTAATTGATTTCCCTCATATCGTAATCTGCTTGGGATTTTATTATCTGTTACTAGGGGTTTCTCTGAAACATCTATGTTTATGTTTTCTGGTATATCTATTTCTGATATTATATCTGGCTTAGTAATTTTTCCTATGTCTTTAAATATATTAGGAAGCATTATAATATCTTTATCTTCAAATTTTTCAGAGTGATGTGTATTACTAAGAGCATAGCTTATTATATACGTTATCGAATAAGGAATGGATCCTTTTTTCATAAATTCTATTCTTTGAAAATCCTGTATTAAACTTAAGGTTCTATTTATATTATTATATCTAATATTTACACTTATCTTTGGATAAATATTAAAGATTAGTTTCTGATGACTATGATTTCCCTGTAATATTCCTAACGTAGCATCTCTTCTATCATTAATCCTATTATCCATTAATACAATATTTATAGGTGAATCTATTCGTTCTCTAAAAGTTGCTTTAATCATCATTTGAATGGCTCCTATGTGAATCCATCCTATTTTAGATCTATCTTTTATTTTTTCCATTTTTCTCATTAAGTCTTCCTTTCGTAGTAAAGGTATATTTATTTTCTAGTATATTCTATTTGCATAGGCATTTCTCTATTAGTTATTCCATAATAAAAAATATGTTTTCTTTGGGTAATTTTCTCAAAAATTGATGTTTTAAATCAATCAGAATTTTCTAATCTTAATTCAGTGTTTCTTATCCTATTAAATAATTTTCTATCTATTAATACTTCTTGTAAGAAATTTCCTGCTTCTTCCTGATATTCTTCTATTATTTCTTCTTCAGTCTGATTCTGTGTCTGAGAAATAATAGATTGATCCATCGGATTGCTCATCATCAGTTGTTTGGACAAATTCTTGAATATTTTCGATCTCAGAAAGTTCTTCTTCTATAATTTCCTCAAATTGCTTTTGATTAATCTTCTTAGATCCACTTTTTGGACATTCATTATCATAATGTCCTATTTCTTGACACATAAAACATTTACATTCTTTTGGTTTCTTTTTATTATAATTTTTCTTTCTTCTATAATATTTTTTGTTTTGGTTTAGGTTTAAATCCAAACCTTTTCCTTTTCTTGAACTTATATTTGTTTCTTCTATTGTACCTCATTGGTTCACATCCTATGGTTATTGGATGAGTTAATTGGGAACAACAAAGTCCTTGTTTTACTACTTTATTTGTTTTTCTACTTAGTGTGGCTTCTGCACACCATTCTTCTAATTTCATTCTTAAAAATTCTATTCGTCCTCCTAATGTATCTGCTCTTTGTCCGATGTATTGGGGATATAATTGCATCAATTTAAATCCCCATGGATCGGGTACCTTGGTATAAAATAAATTTAATAAACTCTTGCTGGTAACATTTTCTTTATCCGTTCTGTCATATATTTTAAAAAAATATTCCTCAAATTTACATATATATTCATCAATTCGACACATATCACAGTGTTTTAAGTTATATAATAAAAAGATAAATCTCTGTTTTTCTTTTTCTTTTTCTGTGTCTTTATTTACATTCCACGTTTCTCCTAAAAATTCTCTTCTTAATTCGTTTTCATAGTTGTTTACTACTTGAGCTAATGTGGTTGTTGTTCCTTTTATTGCTTCTTTATCGTTGTCAGTTAATCCTTTCCACCAATCTTCTACGATTCCTTGGAAGGTTAAATGACAAAATCTTGATGTTGTTTCAATATCATAACTTTGTGATGTAACTGATAAATATGTGGCTTTTTCCCATCTTGTTATGGCTTCATCTATATTTCTTACACAATTTAAATTTAAATAAATTCCGTTAGCACTAATATATTCTTGATTCATATAATCAACTGGGGTTTCTATAGCAATATTACTTGGTCTTCTATCAGATGCCCAATTTATTCCTTTGTATCTATTTCTATCAGTAGGTTTTCTTCTAAAGCTAGGATCTGACCAGTATCTAGCCCCTGGTTGTTCTGGTGTTTCATTTCTACTACCTTTTCCGCTAGGGACCGTTGTAGGAATAGGCAAGGTTACTTGACTTCCAGAACTTTCTCCCTGTAGTGGTTTCCCTGTAGTGATAAATTTGACAAAGAATGTATATATATATATTGATATATATATACATATACATATATATATATATATATATATTCATATATATATATATATATATATAGATATATATATATATACACATACACACACACACACAACACACACATATATCTATATATATACATATATATATATATATATATATATATATATATATATATATATATATATATATATATATATATACAGATACATATATATATATATATACATATACATATATATATACATATACATATATATACATATATATAAATATACATATATATGTATATATATACATCTATATATGGATATATATATATATATATATATATATATATAATTCAGTCCAATACACTACATTCAAATTGGGGTATCTTCCCTAGAATGCATCAAAGAAATTGATGCAGATTACAGAAAAAAATTTGAAGAGAACAAGGTTAACAAGGAATTTGTTGAAACAAGAAGGGCATTATAAATATGTGGCTTTTGCCCATCTTGTTATGGCTTCGTCTATATTTCTTACACAATTTAAATTTAAATAAATTCCATTAGCATTGATGTATTCTTGATTCATATATATACATATATAGTATATATATATATATATATATATATACATATATATATATATATATATATATATATATATATACATATATATATATATATATATATGTATCGGAATTTGGTAATTTTATTCCGAAATTTCCCTCTTGCCAAAATGGAAAGAGAGTCAAAGTACAATGTAGTCCACACACTACATTACTCACTCAAAAAAGGAAAGAGACTAGCTAACAATGTAGTCTACCTAAGACAACTTTACATATTTTCTTTACAATGCTTTGTATATCTCTTTTTCTATCACTATGTCTTCTTTGATGTCTTTCCTTCCAAGTGTGGAAATATGTGGCAGCAAGAAGAAGGAGCATTTTCTTCTTTTGGGTACCAGAGTTCCTACCAAATCTCGAGATCATATCTTTTGTATCAGCCAGATTGCAGGGTTTGAAGTGAAGTTCCTCGCACACCTTCTTCCATATGCTTAATGTGAAGGTGCAATTCTGAAAAAGGTGACACTTAGTTTCATCCTGTTCCTCGCAGAGGTAACAAACAGTTGGTGAATCTGGATTCCATTCATGGACTTTATCCAATGTGGGTAGATAGTTATTAGCAGCTCTATAAAGGTAGAAAGACCATTTTGGAACTTCATACCTCATCCAAAGGAATCTAGTACCATTGTAATCAATGGAGTGAGGTCTAACCAGGTCCCATATGTTGATGGAGTCCTTGAGAGTGTAGTGTCCATCCCTGTGTGGTGAGAAAGCATGCTTGATGCTCTTCCAGATAGTTGTCATTTTGTTTATGATTCTAGAGTAGCCTTCTCTAGTATTGGGCTCATAATCAAGACCATTTGGATAACGTTTCCACATCCATTTGCTCCAAACAGATTTCTTGGCAAGGAAATTGATAATCCTTCTGGTCGTGCCCCAATCTGCGATGGTGCTGGGAAGTTTGAGGCCGAGTCCCCCTTCTTCTTTGGGTAAGGCAAGTCTCGAGTATTTCATCGGATGAGTCTTTCCTGGCCAAAGGAAGTTTGACAATGTCATCTCGATCCTATCTAAGATAGCCGTTGGCTGCTCCCCTTGCGTCGCCCAGAATTGCAGAAGACCTTCTACTGCAGATGAAATCAAGGTAGCCCGGCCAGCCATAGAGGTTTTTGTGATAGGCCATTTGTCTATCATTTCCTCAATTCTATCAGTACAACCAGTGAAGTCTTTCACTTGCAACTTGCCACCGGCTAATGGGAAGCCGAGATATTTAGTTGGAAGAGGACTGATTGTAATCCCTGAGATCTCCGTAATAGAAGCATTGAGTTGAGTGTAGTTTGAAGAAGTGAACTACTGCGTTTTGTCCTCATTGATATGAAGTCCAGTTTGATTACCAAAATGTTTCAACAGAAGTCTTAGATTGCTGATGTATTTAAGCTTAGCTTCCAAGAAGACAAGGACATCGTCTGCGAAGATGAGGTGGTTAAGAGCTTTGGTGCCATGAATGGAGTAGCTGGCTATGTTCTTCGACTCTTCAGCCCTGTGCATGATTCTAGATAAGTATTCCATGAGAATCGTGAAGAGCAAGGGGGAAAGAGGATCCCCCGGCCTCAATCCGTTTGACCTTTGAAAAATCCCATCCGGTGTGCCATTTACCAAGACATAAAAACTGGAGGTACAGACACACTGCTTCATGAGAGAAATCCATTTAGGAGAGAAGCCCATGTTTTCGATGATCCACCAGAGTTTAGGCCAATGTATGTTGTCAAAGGCTTTTGAGACGTCGAGCTTCATACATAGTTTTTTATAACCTCTGTTCACATTAAACTCAAGAAGGAATTCGCTAGCAAGTAAAGTACAATCTGAGATACTCCTTCCCTCGATGAATATATATATATATATATATATATATATATATGTATATATATATGTATGTATGTATATGTATGTATGTATAGGTATATATATATATATATATATATATATATATATATATATATATATATATATATATATATATATATATATATATATACCACTTTGTTTTTGTAGAAATTTTTGATTCTGTTATCATGCTTTGAAAACATACTCGAACTGCCCTTATGGGTGTTGTATGCTTTCTTAGCTTTATCATTTTGTCTATAATTATTACATTTTTTAGACTGGATTCTTAATATCTTCTCCTTTATACTACGAGGTTTTCGCATAATTAAATTCATAGTGTAAGAAACTAGCATCCAGAAAGAAGATGATAACACTCTGAGTATCATAGATAGCAAGATAATATGTATACCTGTGTTGCCCACCTCACTTCCTCTTATCTTCAACGCCAGCCGATCTTCTCTTAACGATTTCTAAGAGAAGTACTTCTTAGACTTCGACGTTCTGGATCTCAGACTCCTCATCATCCTATAGCCTTCATGTCCCTGTGTCCTTATGCACTTCTTTGCTTGGTCGGACTTCTGGACGATGGCCTCTGGCATGGAATAAGGGAGAGATAACTCTGGACTGATGAAGTTAGAAAGAACTGGGTGTGTAACGGGTTACACACTATCTTTCCTACTCTATGATAGTACAAGGATTATGATCTTCAAGCTGGAGCTTGCTTCCTACACTTATGGAATTAACACGCAAGAATCATCTCAAGAACTTGAAATGGAATCTGGAATAGAATTAGGGAATCGAGACTCTGCTCTTTTATTGCAAGACTTAATGTACATACATGGCTACTGTTGGGACTCTCTCCAACTACGAGATAGGAAAACTTTTTAATTCCCTTTTTTAATGCTAATAATTCCTTTTCGTTTGAGTGATATCTTTTTTCTATATATGTAAATGTTCCAGATGTATATCTACATATTTTTTTCCTTTTGTTCGTCCTTCTTTTTTAAGACTGCTCCGCAAAATTCTATATATATACATATATATATATATATATATATATATGTATATGTGTATATATATATATATATGTATATATATATATATCTATATATATATATATATATATATATATATATATGTATATATAAATATATATATATGTATATATATATACATAGGTATATATATACATACATACATACATATATATACATAGATATATATGTATATATATATATATATACACATATATATATGTACATATATATATATATATATATATATATATATATACTATATATGTATATATATACATATATGTATAAATATATATATATATATATATATACATATACATGTATATAGACATATATATACATATACATGTATATATATGTATATATATATGTATATATATATATATAAATATATATATATATAAATATATATATATATATATATATATACATATATGCATATACATATATATGTATATATATATGTATGTATATATATACATATATTTGTATATATATATGTATATATATACATATATATGTGTATATATGTATGTATATATATATGTATATATATATGTATATAAATATATATATGTGTATATATATAAATATATATATATATATGTATATATATATAAATATATATAAACTCTTACTGGTAACATTTTCTTTATCCGTTCTATCATATATTTTATAAAAATACTCCTGAAATTTATATATATATTCATCAATTTGGCACATATAGAACTTTATTAGAGATTGTTTACAATCTCAAAACAACAGAAACATGTGTTCTAGATCATACGGGAATATATCCCAGGATCAACTTTGACAAAGGAGTTGATCCAAGAATCATCAGGGACTGTTTCAAAATCGGAGCAGCAAATTTAATATATTTAAGCCAAGACCTTGGGGAAATACATGGACTTCCCCAAGATATTTCCAGAGCAGTTAGAGAATTTAAAAACAATAGTCCACTAGTAAAACCTACTAGTGACATTTATATCAAGATTTTCTCAGCATCGGAGGACTGGGAAAAACTAAAGATATTCAGTCCAATACACTGCATTCAAATTGGGGTATCTTCCCCAGAATACGTCAAAAAAATTGATGCAGATTACATATAAAAATTTGAAGAGAACAAGGTTAACAAGGAATTTGTTGAAACAAGAAGGGCATTAGGATTAAAAGTCCTTTGCCAAGTATTGGAAAAATTAATTAATGAAAACCGAAGTTGGCTTCATAAAGCTTCAGATAACACAATTATTCTATCCAATACAAGAAGAGCTAATACATCCACAAAAATCAATTTAGAGAGGTTTCTAAACTAAGAGCATAGCTTATTATATATGTTATCGAGTAAGGAATGGATCCTTTTTTCATGAATTTTGTTCCTAAAAAAATCTTGTATTAAACTTAAGGTTCTATTTATATTATTATCTCTAATATTTACACTTATCTTTGGATAAATATTCTTTGAAAATCTGCAATTATTCCTGCAATGTCTTGTTTACATTCTTCTATGTTGTCAATAATTTTATCTTGCTTTTGGATCATCTCTACTAATTCTACATAATTTTCTTGTAACAAATTACAATTTCGTTGCAGTCGAGCTTCCAATTCTGCAAGTTTTTTGTCAACCTGCTCCATTGTATTCTCTTGATAAAAAATCTGCAAGAACGTTAGTTTCTCCTTTAATAATTTCTATATCAAAAATAAATTCTACAAAGAATGTTTGCCATCTACTTAGTCTTTTATATTCTGGTATGGATGGTAAATTATTTTTAATAAAAGCTTTTACCTGAGTATTATCAACTCTTACTAGGAATTTTTTAGGTAATAAAAAATAGGAAATCTTTTTAATTCCCTTTTTTAATGCTAATAATTCCTTTTCGTTTAAGTGATATCTTTTTTTCTGTATCTGTAAATGTTCCAGATGTATATCTGCATATTTTTTCCTTTTGTTCGTCTTTCTTTTTTAAGACTGCTCCCCAAAATTCTTCTGAGGCGTCAGTTTCTATAATTAAGTCGTCGTTTTCTAAAGGAAGATTTAATCTTGGTAGATTTTTACATTTTTCTTTTATAAATCTAACATGATTTATGAGTTCTATTGGTCGTAATCTTCCATTATATCTATCCATGCTTGCTCTAGCTTCTTCTATTCTGTCTCCATTTGTTAATTGTAATTGATTTCCCTCATATCGTGATCTCCTTGGGATATTGTTATCTGTTACTAGGGGTTTTTCTGAAACATCTATGTTTATGTTTTCTGGTATTTCTATTTATGATATTATATCTGGCTTAGTAATTTTTCCTATATCTTTAAATATATTAGGAAGCATTATAATATCTTTGTCTTCAAATTTTTCAGAGTGATGTGTATTACTAAGAGCATAGCTTATTATATATGTTATCAAGTAAGGAATGGATCCTTTTTTCATGAATTTTGTTCTTTGAAAATCTTGTATTAAACTTAAGGTTCTGTTTATATTATTATCTCTAATATTTACACTCATCTTTGGATAAATATTAAATATTAGTTTCTGATGACTAAGATTTCCTTGTAATATTCCTAACGTAGCATCTCTTCTATCATTAATCCTATTATCCATTAATACAATATTTATAGGTGAATCTATTCCTTCTCTAAAAGATGCTTTAATCATCATTTGAATAGCTCCTATGTGACTCCATCCTATTTTAGATCTGTCTTTTATTTTTTCCATTTTCCTCATTAAATCTTCTTTTCTAAGTAAAGGTATATTTATTCTATTTCTAGTATATTCTATTTGCATAGGCATTTCTCTATTAGTTATTCCGTAATAAAAAATATGTTTTCTTTGGGTAATTTTCTCAAAAATTGATGTTCTAAATCCATCAGAATTTTCTAATCTTAACTCAGTGTTTCTTATTCTATTAAATAATTTTCTATCTATTAATACCTCTGGCAAGACGTTTCATGCTTCTTCCTGATATTCTTCTATTATTTGTTCTTCAGTCTGATTTTGTGTCTGAGAAATAATAGATTGATCCATCGGATTGCTCATCATCAGTTATTTGGAAAAATTCTTGAATATTTTTGATCTCAGAAAGTTCTTCTATAATTTCCTCGAATTGCTTTTGATTAATCTTCTTAGATCCTCTTTTTGGACATTCATTACCATAATGTCCTATTTCCTGACATATAAAGCATTTACATTCTTTTGGTTTCTTTTTATTATAATTTTTCTTTCTTTTGTAATATTTTTGTTTTGGTTTAGGTTTATATCCAAACCTTTTCCTTTTCTTGAATTTATATTTGTTTCTTCTATTGTACCTCATTGGTTCACATCCTATGGTTATTGGATGAGTTAGTTGGGAACAACAAAGTCCTTGTTTTACTACTTTATTTGTTTTTCTACTTAGTGTGGCTTCTGCACACCATTCTTCTAATTTCATTCTTAGAAATACTATTCGTCCTCCTAATGTATCTGCTCTTTGTCCTATATATTGAGGATATAATTGCATCGCTTTAAATCCCCATGGGTCGGGTACCTTTGTATAAAATAAGTTTAATAAACTCTTACTGGTAACATTTTCTTTATCCGTTCTATCATATATTTTATAAAAATACTCCTGAAATTTACATATATATTCATCAATTTGGCACATATCACAGAGTTTTAGGTTATATAATAAAAAGATAAATCTCTATTTTTCTTTTTCTTTTTTTGTGTCTTTATTTGCATTCCATGTTTCACCTAAAAATTCCCTTCTTAATTCATTCTCATAATTATTTACTACTTGGGCTAATGTAGTTGTTGTTCCTTTTACTGCTTCTTTATCGTTATCAGTTAATCCTTTCCACCAATCTGCTACGATTCCTTGGAAGGTTAAATTGCAAAATCTTGATGCTGTTTCTACATCATAGCTTTGTGATGTTATTGATAAATATGTGGCTTTTTCCCATCTTGTTATGGCTTCATCTATATTTGTTACACAGTTTAAATTTAAATTAATTCCATTAGCACTGATGTATTCTTGATTCATATAATCAACTGGGGTTTCTATAGCCATATTACTTGGTCTTCTATCTGATGCCCAGTTTATTCCTTTGTATCTATTTCTATCAGTAGGTTTTCTTCTAAAGCTAGGATCTGACCAGTATCTAGTTCTTGACTACATTATATGGAAAAGATTTTACAGGAAAAAGTCATGAATTAACTCATGGCGTTAGAAAACCTAAAATTATTTTAGGAAATTATATAGTTACATGTCCACCATTTTATACTCCCGAATATGCACAACAAGACATATTACTAGGATTTTCGATTTAGGTTTAAATCCAAACCTTTTCCTATTCTCGAATTTATATTTGTTTCTTCTATTGTACCAAATTGGTTCACATCCTATGGTTATTGGATGAGTTAGTTGGGAACAACAAAGTCCTTATTTTACTACTTTATTTGTTTTTCTACTTAGTGTGGCTTCTGCACACCATTCTTCTAATTTCATTCTTAGAAATTATATTCGTCCTACTAATGTATCTGCTCTTTGTCCTATATATTGAGGATATAATTGCATCGCTTTAAATCCCCATGGGTCGGGTACCTTTGTATAAAATAAGTTTAATAAACTCTTACTGGTAACATTTTCTTTATCCGTTCTATCATATATTTTATAAAAATACTCCTGAAATTTACATATATATTCATTAATTCGGAACATATCACAGAGTTTTAGGTTATATAATAAAAAGATAAATCTCTATTTTTCTTTTTCTTTTTCTGTGTCTTTATTTACATTCCATGTTTCACCTAAAAATTCCCTTCTTAATTCATTCTCATAATTATTTACTACTTGGGCTAATGTAGTTGTTGTTCCTTTTACTGCTTCTTTATCGTTATCAGTTAATCCTTTCCACCAATCTGCTACGATTCCTTGAAAGGTTAAATGGCAAAATCTGGATGTTGTTTCTACATCATAGCTTTGTGATGTTATTGATAAATATGTTGCTTCGTCGTTTTGAGATTGTAAACAATCTCTAATAAAGTTCTATATTCATTTTCATTTTTTGTTCAAAACTCTGCAAGACTCAATTGCAGGTCATACTCCTTCTCTTTCTGAGATACCCGTAATTTAAATATCCTTTCGCGCATCAGTTTTATATTTTCCGCTTTATTGCGGGATTCTTTCTCCGAAGAGATCATATTTTCCGCTGTTAGGCGGGAACTATTTTCTAAAGAAATAGTAGCTTGAAAACTGCTTCTTGCCACTTGGCTACTTTCTTTCTCCGAGGAGATAGTATTCTCAGCTGTAAAGCTGGTCTTAGCAGTTTTAAAGCTGCTTTCTTTTTCCATCAGGCTTGTATTTTCAGTATTTTTTCTGACAGAATCAGAAATCTGGAGAGATATATCTATCGTCCTTTTACCTATCATTTTATCCGTCCTTGTTGTTTCTGATCCTTTTTGTTGAATCTCCCTTCTAAAGCAGTTTAAATCTGCAATTATTCATGCAATGTCTTGTTTACTTTCTTCTATGTTGTCAATAATTTTATCTTGCTTTTGGATCATCTCTACTAATTCTATGTAATTTTCTTGTAACAAATTACAATTTCGTTGCAGTCGAGCTTCCAATTCTGCAAGTTTTTTGTCAACCTGCTCCATTGTATTCTCTTGATAAAAAATCTGCAAGAACGTTAGTTTCTCCTTTAATAATTTCTATATCAAAAATATATTCTGCAAAGAATGTTTGCCATCTACTTAGTCTTTTATATTCTGGCGTGGATGGTAAATTATTTTTAATAAAAGCTTTACTAGAGTATTATCAACTCTTACTAGGACTTTTTTAGGTAATAAAAAATATGAAAACTTTTTAATTCCCTTTTTTAATGCTAATAATTCCTTTTCGTTTGAGTGATATCTTTTTTCTATATCTGTAAATGTTCCAGA
Organism: Alisma plantago-aquatica; assembly: GCA_963693085.1. Classification (NCBI taxonomy): domain Eukaryota; kingdom Viridiplantae; phylum Streptophyta; class Magnoliopsida; order Alismatales; family Alismataceae; genus Alisma; species Alisma plantago-aquatica. The sequence continues at coordinate 45,164,385 of OY856411.1, forward strand.
TGTATATCTGCATATTTTTTCCTTTTGTTCGTCTTTCTTTCTTAAGACTGCTCCCCAAAATTCTTCTGAGGCGTCAGTTTCTATAATTAAGTCATCATTTTCTAAAGGAAGATCTAATCTTGGTAGATTTTTACATTTTTCTTTTATAAATCTAACATGATTTATGAGTTCCTCTGTCATAAGAAAAATAGTATTTTTCTTTAATAGTTTTTGTAAGGGATTTCTTAATTTTGTAACGTTCTTGCTCTGATACCACTTCGTTAGTGTAGAAATTTTTGATTCTGTTATCATGCTTTGAAAACATACTCAAACTGCCCTTATGGGTGTTGTATGCTTTCTTAGCTTTTTCATTTTGTCTACAATGATTACATTTACATTTTTTAGATTGGATTCTTAATATCTTTTCCCTTATACTACGAGGTTTTCACATAATTAAATTCATAGTGTAAGAAACTAGCATCCAGAAAGAATACAATAACTCTCTGAGTATCATAGATAGCAGGATAATCTGTATACTTGTGTTGCCCACCTCGCTTCCTCTTATCTTCAATGCCAGTCGATCTTCTCTTAACGATTTCTAAGAGAAGTACTCCTTAGACTTCGACGTTCCGGGTCTTAGACTCCTCATCCTCCTATACCCTTCATGTCCTCGTGTCCTTTTGCACTTCTTTGCTTGGTCTGACTTCTGGATGATGGCCTCCGGGATGGAATAAGGGAGAGATAACTCTTGACCGATGAAGATAGAAAGAACTGGGGGTGTAACGGGTTACACACTATCTTTCCTACTCTATGATAGTACAAGGATTATAATATTCAAGCTGGAGCTTGCTTCCTACACTTATAGAATTAACACGCAAGAATCATCTCAAGAACTTGAAATGGAATCTGGAATAGAATTAGAGAATTGAGACTCTGCTCTTTTTATTGCAAGACTTTAATGTACATACATAGCTACCCTTGGGACTCTCTCCAACTACGAGTGAGTCTCCCTACTAGTCTTCGAGAGCTTATATAGATGCTCCCCTCGTTACATTGATGCTTACATTCTTTTCTCTTTACATGTTTGTCGCACACTTGTCCGGTGACGAGTGTTTTGCTTTTTGGTGTCTTTCTCCTTCACACATCTGTCCGGTGGAGAGTTCTTTGTCTTTTTATCCTTCTTTTTGGCAAATGCCTTCTTACGTCATTGCTGACGTATCTGATGTATTATCGTCATTGCTTACGTCTTCTTCAGTGGCTAGTGTTGTTGTGGTTGTCTCTTTCCATCTTGTCTTGGCACGCGGGACATATCCTTCCTTCGTGCTTTCTGAGCTGGCAAAATATCTGCTGACATCTGTTGCTTGATATGATTTGTCTGGTTTCTATTCTTTTTAGAAACCTCTCTAAATTGATTTTTGTGGATGTATTAGCTCTTCTTGTATTGGATAGAATAATTGTGTTATCTGAAGCTTTATGAAGCCAACTTCGGTTTTCATTAATTAATTTTTCCAATACTTGGCAAAGGACTTTTAATCCTAATGCCCTTCTTGTTTCAACAAATTCCTTGTTAACCTTGTTCTCTTCAAATTCTTTTATGTAATCTGCATCAATTTCTTTGACGTATTCTAGGGAAGATACCCCAATTTGAATGCTGTGTATTGGACTAAATTTCTTTAGTTTTTCCCAGTCCTCTGATGCTGAGAAAATCTTGATATAAATGTCACTAGTAGGTTTTACTAGTGGACTATTGTTTTTAAATTCTCTAACTGCTCTGGCAATATCTTGGGGCAGTCCTTGTATTTCCCCAAGGTCTTGGCTTAAATATATTAAATTTGCTACTCCGATTCTGAAACAGTCACTGATGATTCTTGGATCACTCCTTTGTCAAAGTTGATCCTGGGATATATTCCCGTATGATCTGGAACACATGTTTCCGTCATTTTGAGATTGTAAACAATCTCTAATAAAGTTCTATATTCATTTTCATTTTTTGTTAAAAACTCTGCAAGACTCAATTACAGGTCATACTCCTGCTCGTTCTGAGATACCCGGAATTTAAATATCCTTTCGGGCATCAGTTTTATATTTTCCGCTTTATTGCAGGATTCTTTCTCTGAAGAGATCATATTTTCCACTGTTAGGTGGGAACTATTTTATGAAGAAATAGCAGTTTGAAAACTGCTTCTTGCCACTTGGCTACTTTCTTTCTCCGAGGAGATAGTATTCTCAGCTGTAAAGCTGGTCTTAACAGTTTTAAAGCTGCTTTCTTTTGCCATCAGGCTTGTATTTTCAGTATTTTTTCTGACAGAATCAGAAATCTGGAGAGATATATCTATCGGCCTTTTACCTGTCATTTTATCCGTCCTTGTTGTTTCTGATCCTTTTTGTTGAATCTCCCTTCTGAAGCAGTTTAAATCTGCAATTATTCCTGCAATGTCTTGTTTACTTTCTTCTATGTTGTCAATAATTTTATCTTGCTTTTAGATCATCTCTACTAATTCTACATAATTTTCTTGTAACAAATTACAATTTCGTTGCAGTCGAGCTTCCAATTCAGCAAGTTTTTTGTCAACCTGCTCCATTGTATTCTCTTGATAAAAAATCTGCAAGAACGTTAGTTTCTCCTTTAATAATTTCTATATCAAAAATATATTATGCGAAGAATGTTTGCCATCTACTTAGTCTTTTATATTCTGGCATGGATGGTAAATTATTTTTAATAAAAGCTTTTACCTGAGTATTATCAACTCTTACTAGGAATTTTTCAGGTAATAAAAAATAGGAAAACTTTTTAATTCCCTTTATTAATGCTAATAATTCCTTTTCGTTTGAGTGATATCTTTTTTCTGTATCTGTAAATGTTCCAGATGTATATCTGCATATTTTTTTCCTTTTGTTTGTCTTTCTTTTTTAAGACTGCTCCGCAAAATTCTTCTGAGGCGTCAGTTTCTATAATTAATTCGTCATTTTATAAAGGAAGATCTAATCTTGGTAGATTTTTACATTTTTCTTTTATAAATCTAACATGATTTATGAGTTCCTCTGTCATAAGAAAAATAGTATTTTTCTTTAATAGTTTTTGTAAGGGATTTCTTAATTTTGTAACGTTCTTGCTCTGATACCACTTTGTTAGTGTAGAAATTTTTGATTATGTTATCATGCTTTGAAAACATACTCGAACTGCCCTTATGGGTGTTGTATGCTTTCTTAGCTTTTTTGTTTTGTCTACAATGATTACATTTACATTTTGTAGATTGGATTCTTAATATCTTTTCCGTTATACTACGATGTTTTCGCATAATTAAATTCATAGTGTAAGAAACTAGCATCCAGAAAGAAGATAATAACTCTCTGAGTATCATAGATAGCAAGATAATCTGTATACCTGTGTTGCCCACCTCGCTTCCTCTTATCTTCAACGCCAGTCGATCTTCTCTTAACGATTTCTAAGAGAAGTACTCCTTAGTCTTCGACGTTCTGGATCTCAGACTCCTCATAATCCTATAGCCTTCATGTCCTCGTGTCCTTATGCACTTCTTTGCTTGGTCGGACTTCTGGACAATGGCCTCTGGGATGGAATAAGGGAGAGATAACTCTCGACCGATGAAGATAGAAAGAACTGGGGTGTAACGGGTTACACACTATCTTTCCTACTCTATGATAGTACAAGGATTATAATCTTCAAGCTGGAGCTTGCTTCCTACACTTATGGAATTAACACGCAAGAATCATCTCGAGAACTTGAAATGGAATCTAGAATAGAATTAGAGAATCAAGACTCTGCTCTTTTTATTGCAAGACTTTAATGTACATACATAACTACCCTTGGGACTCTCTCCAACTACGAGCGAGTCTCCCTACTAGTCTTCGAGAGCTTATATAGACGCTCCCCTCGTTACATTGATGCTTACATTCTTTTCTCTTTACATGTTTGTCGCACACTTGTCCGGTGGCGAGTGTTTTTCTTTTTGGTGTCTTTCTCCTTCGCACATCTGTCCGATGGAGAGTTCTTTGTATTTTTTATCATTCTTTTTTGCAAATGCCTTCTTACGTCATTGTTGACGTATCTGATGTATTATCGTCATTGCTTACGTCTTCTTCAACGGCTAGTGCTATTGTGGCTGTCTCTTTCCATCTTGTCTTGGCACGCGGGACATATCCTTCCTTCGTGCTTTCTGAGCTGGCAAAATATCTACTGACATCTGTTGCTTGATCTGATTTGACCGGTTTTTATTCTTTTTTGAAACCTCTCTAAATTGATTTTTGTAGATGTATTAGCTCTTCTTGTATTGGATAGAATAATTGTGTTATCTGAAGCTTTATGAAGCCAACTTCGGTTTTCATTAATTAATTTTTCCAATACTTGGCAAAGGACTTTTAATCCTAATGCCCTTCTTGTTTCAACAAATTCCTTGTTAACCTTGTTCTCTTCAAATTCTTTTCTGTAATCTGCATCAATTTCTTTGACGTATTCTGGGGAAGATACCCCAATTTGAATGCAGTGTATTGGGCAGAATTTCTTTAGTTTTTCCCAGTCCTCCGATGCTGAGAAAATCTTGATATAAATGTCACTAGTAGGTTTTACTAGTGGACTATTGTTTTTAAATTCTCTAACTACTCTGGCAATATCTTGGGGCAGTCCTTGTATTTCCCCAAGGTCTTGGCTTAAATATATTAAATTTGTTGCTCCGATTCTGAAACAGTCCCTGATGATTCTTGGATCAACTCCTTTGTCAAAGTTGATCCTGGGATATATTCCCGTATGATCTGGAACACATATTTCTGTCATTTTGAGATTGTAAACAATCTCTAATAAATTTCTATATTCATTTTCATTTTTTGTTAAAAACTCTACAAGACTCAATTACAGGTCATACTCCTACTCGTTCTGAGATACCCGGAATTTAAATATCCTTTCTGGCATCTGTTTTATATTTTCCGCTTTATTGCGGGATTCTTTCTTCGAAGACATCATATTTTCTGCTGTTAGGCGGGAACTATTTTCTGAAGAAATAGCAGTTTGAAAACTGCTTCTTGCCACTTGGCTACTTTCTTTCTCTGAGGAGATAGTATTCTCAGTTGTAAAGCTGGTCTTAGCAGTTTTAAAGCTGCTTTCTTTTGCCATCAGGCTTGTATTTTCAATATTTTTTCTGACAGAATCAGAAATCTGGAGGGATATATCTATCGGCCTTTTACCTATCATTTTATCTGTCCTTGTTGTTTCTGATCCATTTTGTTGAATCTCCCTTCTGAAGCAGTTTAAATCTACAATTATTCCTGCAATGTCTTGTTTACTTTCTTCTACGTTGTCAATAATTTTATCTTGCTTTTGGATCATCTCTACTAATTCTACGTAATTTTCTTGTAACAAATTACAATTTCGTTGCAGTCGAGATTCTAATTCTGCAAGTTTTTTGTCAACCTGCTCCATTGTATTCTCTTGATAAAAAATCTGCAAGAACGTTAATTTCTCCTTTAATAATTTCTATATCAAAAATATATTCTGCAAAGAATGTCTGCCATCTACTTAGTCTTTTATATTCTGGCGTGGATGGTAAATTATTTTTAATAAAAGCTTTTACCTGAGTATTATCAACTCTTACTAGGAATTTTTTAGGTAATAAAAAATAGGAAAACTTTTTAATTCTCTTTTTAATGCTAATAAATCATTTTCGTTTGAGTGATATCTTTTTTATGTATCTGTAAATGTTCCAGATGTATATCTGCATATTTTTTCCTTTTGTTTGTCTTTCTTTTTTAAGACTGCTCCCCAAAATTCTTCTGAGGCGTCAGTTTCTATAATTAAGTCGTCATTTTCTAAAGGAAGATCTAATCTTGGTAGATTTTTACATTTTTCTTTTATAAATCTAACATGATTTATGAGTTCCTCTGTCATAAGAAAAATAGTATTTTTCTTTAATAGTTTTTGTAAGTGATTTCTTAATTTTGCCAAATTTTCTATGAATTGTTCAGCGTAATTTAAGCATCCTAAAAATATTTGTAATTGTTTTTTATCTTCTATTTTATCCGGAAACAACAATTTTTTCTACAATATGTTCTTGTAGTTCTATTCCGCTTGAGTCCAACTTTAGTCCTAAGAATTCTATTTTGGATTTACAAATTTCTGTTTTCTTTTTAGATAATACTATCCCTGCTTTTTGGCAAAGAAGGGAAAATATTTGTAAATGTTTATAATGTTCTTCCTCATTTTTACTGGCTATTAAAATGTCATCAACATATACTAGACAAAAAGAATTATATGGTTCAAATAATTTGTCCATTCTTCTTTGATATATCTGCGGAGCAGTTAATATAACCAATAACAGGGAAAATCATTGCACAACTCAATATACAAGACATCGAGGCATTATTTGAAAAGAACTATAGTGATAATCCATTAGCCCTTTGGGATATCAGTCAAGAATGGGCTACAATCGAACTAATTGATGAAAATAAAATAATCAGAGTAAAACCCATGAGATATAATCCTGTTGATATTGAAGAATTCCGTACCCAATTACAAGAATTAGAAACATCACAATTAATACAGAAATCAAAAAGCCCTAATTCTAGTCCAGCATTCATGGTAAGAAACCATGCAGAAATAAAAAGAGGAAAAGCTAGAATGGTAGTAAATTATAAGCAACTAAATCAATATACCAAATTTGATGGATATTTTCTTCCACATAAAGAAACTTTAATAAATATGACAAGAGGAAAAAATATTTATTCAAAATTTTACTATAAATCGGGATTTTACCAAATACGATTAGATGAAAAAAGTATACCATTAACAACATTTAGTACTCCACAAGGACATTATGAATGGACGGTAATGCCTTTTGGATTAAAAAATGCTCCGCAGATATATCAATTAAGAAGAATGGACAAAGTATTTAAACCATATAATTCTTTTTGTCTAGTCAGTAAAAATGAGGAAGAACATTATAAACATTTACAAATATTTTCCCTTCTTTGCCAAAAAGTAGGGATAGTATTATCTAAAAAGAAAACAGAAATTTGTAAATCCAGAATAGAATTCTTAGGACTAAAGTTGGACTCAAGCGGAATAGAACTACAAGAAAATATTGTAGAAAAAATTGTTATGTTTCTGGATAAAATAGAAGATAAAAAACAATTACAAAGATTTTTTGGATGCTTAAATTACGCTGAACAATTCATAGAAAATTTGGCAAAATTAAGAAATCCCTTACAAAAACTATTAAAGAAAAATACTATTTTTCTTATGACAGAGAAACTCATAAATCATGTTAGATTTATAAAAGAAAAATGTAAAAATCTACCAAGATTAGATCTTCCTTTAGAAAACGACGACTTAATTATAGAAATTGACGCCTCAGAAGAATTTTGGGGAGCAGTCTTAAAAAAGAAAGACGAACAAAAAGAAAAAATATGCAGATATACATCTGGAACATTTACAGATACAGAAAAAAGATATCACTCAAATGAAAAGGAATTATTAGCATTAAAAAAGGGAATTAAAAAGTTTTCCTATTTTTTATTACCTAAAAAATTCCTAGTAAGAGTTGATAATACTCAGGTAAAAGCTTTTATTAAAAATAATTTACCATCCACGCCATAATATAAACGACTAAGTAGATGGCAAACATTCTTTGCAGAATATATTTTTGATATAGAAATTATTAAAGGAGAAACTAACGTTCTTGTAGATTTTTTATCAAGGGAATACAATGGAGCAGGTTGACAAAAAACTTATAGAATTGGAAGCTCGGCTGCAACGAAACTATAATTTGTTACAAGAAAATTACGTAGAATTAGTAGAGATGATCCAAAAGTAAGATAAAATTATTGACAACATAGAAGAAAGTAAACAAGACATTGCAGGAATAATTGCAGATTTAAACTATTTCATAAGGGAGATTCAACAAAAAGGATCAGAAATAACAAGGACGGATAAAATGACAGGTAAAAGGCCGATAGATATATCCCTCCAGATTTCTGATTCTGTCAGAAAAAATACTGAAAATACAAGCCTGATGGCAAAAGAAAGCAACTTGAAAACTGCAAAGTCCAGCTTTACAGCTGAGAATACTATCTCCTCGGAGAAAGAAAGTAGCCAAGTGGCAAGAAGCAGTTTTCAAACTGCTATTTCTTCAGAAAATAGTTCCCGCCTAACAACAGAAAATATGATCTCTTCAGAGAAAGAATTCCGCAATAAAGTGGAAAATATAAAATTCATGCCTGAAAGGATATTTAAATTCTGGGTATCTCAGAACGAGCAGGAGTATGACCTACAATTGAGTCTTGCAGAGTTTTTAACAAAAAATGAAAATGAATATAGAACTTTATTAGAGATTGTTTACAATCTCAAAATGACGGAAACATGTGTTCCAGATCATACGGGAATATATCCCAGGATCAACTTTGACAAAGGAGCTGATCCAAGAATCATCAGGGACTGTTTCAGAATCAGAGCAGCAAATTTAATGTATTTAAGCCAAGACCTTGGGGAAATACAAGGACTGCCCCAAGATATTGCCAGAGCAGTTAGAGAATTTAAAAACAATAGTTCACTAGTAAAACCTACTAGTGACATTTATATCAAGATTTTCTCAGCATCAGAGGACTGGGAAAAACTAAAGAAATTCAGTCCAATACACTACATTCAAATTGGGGTATCTTCCCCAGAATACGTCAAAGAAATTGATGCAGATTACAGAAAATAATTTGAAGAGAACAAGGTTAATAAGGAATTTGTTGAAACAGGAAGGGAATTAGGATTAAAAGTCCTTTGTCAAGTATTGGAAAAATTAATTAATGAAAATTGAAGTTGGCTTCATAAAGCTTCAGATAACACAATTATTCTATCCAATACAAGAAGAGCTAATACATCCACAAAAATCAATTTAGAGAGGTTTCTAAAAAGAATAAAAACAGGACAAATCAGATCAAGCAACAGATGTTAGCAGATATTTTGCCAGCTCAGAAAGCACGAAGGAAGGATATGTCCTGCGTGCCAAGACAAGATGGAAAGAGAAAACCACAGCAGCACTAGCCGCTGAAGAAGACGTAAGCAATGACGATAATACATCAAATATGTCAGCAATGACGTAAGAAGGCATTTGCAAAAAAGAAGGATAAAAAAGACAAAGAACTCTCCACCGGACAGATGTGCGAAGGAGAAAGATACCAAAAAGAAAAACACTCACCACCGGACAAGTGTGCGACAAACATGTAAAGAGAAAAGAATGTAAGAATCAATGTAACGAGGGGAGCGTCTATATAAGCTCTCGAAGACTAGTAGGGAGACTCACTCGTAGTTGGAGAGAGTCCCAAGGGTAGCTATGTATGTACATTAAAGTCTTGCAATAAAAAGAGCAGAGTCTCGATTCTCTAATTCTATTCCAGATTCCATTTCAAGTTCTTGAGATGATTCTTGCGTGTTAATTCCATAAGTGTAGGAAGCAAGCTCCAGCTTGAAGATTATAATCCTTGTACTATCATAGAGTAGGAAAGATAGTGTGTAACCCATTACACCCCCAGTTCTTTCTATCTTCATCGGTCGAGAGTTATCTCTCCCTTATTCCATCCCGGAGGCCATCGTCTAGAAGTCCGACCAAGCAAAAAGGTGCATAAGGACACGAGGACATGAAGGCTATAGGATGATGAGGGGTCTGAGATCCAGAACGTCGAAGTCTAAGGAGTACTTCTCTTAGAAATCGTTAAGAGAAGATCGACTGGCGTTGAAGATAAGAGGAAGCGAGGTGGGAAACAAAGGTATACAGATTATCTTGCTATCTATGATACTCAGAGAGTTATTGTCTTCTTTTTGGATGCTAGTTTCTTACACTATGAATTTAATTATGCGAAAACCTCATAGTATAAGGGAAAAGATATTAAGAATCCAATCTAAAAAATGTAAATGTAATCATTGTAGACAAAATGAAAAAGTTAAGAAAGCATACAACACCCATAAGGGCAGTTCGAGTATGTTTTCAAAGCATGATAACAGAATCAAAAATTTCTGTACTAACGAAGTGGTATCAGAGCCATGTAATGATTCAAAACACAAAGATAAAATTGTGAGAAACGAATTTAACGAGTTAGATGATAATAACATATATGAAGCTTTAGATCTGGAATTTGAAGTTAATATTGAATAATATGTATAAGAAATTAGAAGTACAGGTTCATGAAAACCATTCGAAAAACTTTCAGAAGATCCAAGAAATGATAGTAGAATTACAAAGAACAATGGAATATTTGTATGAAAAACAAAATAACAAATGTTTATAAAAAATAAACCTATTCCAAACAAGTGGAAATGAAATAAGTCTATGTCCTCTTCAGATAGAAGAAACAGACGACTTTAAAATCAAACAATTAGAAAATAGATACTTAGAAGTCGAAGCAGAAGAATTAGATAATCTAAGTCAAGAAATAGTAAGATTAACGGAAAAAGTTAGAACAGTAAACATGAAACCACTACAGGAAGAAAGTTCTGGAAGTCAAGTTACCATGCCAACAACAATCCCTAGAGGATAAGATGAGATACCAGAACAATCAAGAACTAGATACTGGTCAGATCCTAGCTTTAGAAGAAAACCTACTGATAGAATTAGATACGAAGGAATAAACTGGGCATCAGATAGAAG